>PVHP010031502.1:0-20956 GCA_004024765.1 Zapus hudsonius | reverse complement strand
GGCTCTCACAATCTTTCCGCCCCCTCTTCCACATAGTTCCCTGAGTCGTGGTGAATGAGTATTAAGGCTGCTTTGAGGTTGTGAGCTTAGGGGTCTTTGTGTCGAAATCGTTGGTTTCTGTCTCACTGGCTTATCCTGTGTTGATTTAATGGCTGTGGCTGTGGGCCCCCCTTGTTCATCCCGTCATTCTCTGCAGGGTTCCATTTGGATCCTTCACGATATGACTGTGGTGGCTCCTCTCTTGCCAGAATCTCAGTTGTCGGCCTACAGTCAGTTGGTAGGGTTAGATGGGCTCCAGCTCTCTCGCTGCATCTGCCTCCGACTGCGAGCGCTGGTCCTCGTTGGAGGCTTCCACTGGTGAGAATCGTGTGCTGGGAGGTATCTGCAGCTCAGAGCGTGACTGCAGCTTATGTCCACGACCTGGATCCCTGCTGAAAACCCTGACCCTTGTTTCCCGAGGGACGTGGTGTGTCTGCTAGTCAGCCATCTAGGATTTGTATGTCTTTTCATGTTAAATATCTGTGGACTATTAAAATTGCACATGGGGCTCATATTGCTATTGTTTCCTTTTTTTCAGGTGATGAACCTAGAGTTTCTCTTCTCAGTATGTCAACCTTGCATCCATTAATCTACATTTCCTGCTAGCGAGATTTCAGTATTCTCTGGGTATTTTTGATAGTGAAGCTAGTAAAATCTAGATCTATGATCATAAACCATCACTGACACTTGAGCCATTTTGGAAATAGAGGTGGAAATCCCACAGTGCATCATTCCACATTTGCTCCTCTGAGACACATTGCATGTGAAGACTGAGATGACAGTTCAGTTGGAAATCTTATTAGTCTCTGAATTAGGCTAATTCATCATTGGCCTTTACTCTGAGCATTTTTCCACAAATGTTGAGCTGTCACTTATTTAGCATTAAGCTGTTGTAGGATCATTCTTCCTCTTTAATTAAAACAAAGATTAGGAAATAGTAGAATGGTAGCATTAATTCCCTTGGTAATAATCAAATGCTATCTATTATATATAAAGATATTGCTCCAAAAGCCCCATCAGTTTGGCATGCCATTGCTTATTTTCAATTAATATCTTTATTATGAATAATTATATACATTGTGTGAGCAAATCTTGTGATGTTGTCCCCATTTCCCTCCTCTCTGTCACCTATCTACTGGGTTCTCTCCTCAGTGCACATACAGGATCTGCCATTGCTTATTTTTATAGAAAGTTATTGTACTTAAAATTGTACAAAATAAAGAACAACCACCCATAATTCCTCCAACACTGTAATTTATATCTTCTTATTTTTAGATTCCTTATTTGCTTTTTACCTAAATACATTTTATAAAGTAGTTCTAATTAGAAATTTATTTTTATCTTCTTTTACTTATTGTGATTAAAAGAGCCTTTTAAGGACTGAAGAGATGTCTCAGTGGTTAAGGCACTTGTCTCTAGTGCCTAAGGACCCTGGTTGGATTCTCCAGTACCCACGTAGGCCAGATGCACAAAGTGTCACATGCATCTGAGTTTTTTTTGCATTGGCTAGAGGCCCTGGAACATGCCCATTCTCTCTCTCTCTCCCTCTCTCTCTCTCTCTCTCTCTCTCTCTCTCTCTCTCTCTCTCTCATTACAAATAAATAAAACATTTTTTGAAAAAGAGCCTTTTAAATATATTGGGCACATACTTTTAATAATCACAGGGTAAAATGACCACCTAATATATGGTTGGATGACATTTTTCTTTGCATTTTCTCTTTTATAAATAACACTGGATTGAAGAATATTTTTGAGCTTTATTCAAGCCCATCAGGGGTGATTTGGATTTAAGTCATTCAGTCCTGTCCTGTTTATGATCAAGGATATATACTTCTGCTGCAGTCAGCTTTCTATTTGCTGTGCAGAAAGAACCCAAACAAAAGCAGCTTGTGGAGGAATAGGTTTATTAGGCTTACGGACTTGAGGGGAGACTCCATCTTGGCAGGGAAGATGATGGCATGAGCAGAGGGGTGGACATCACCTTTGCCACAGCACTGGAAACAGCGGCTGGAAGGTGTGCTAAACACTGGCAAGGGGAAGCTGGTTTCTAACCCCATAAGCCCGCCCCCAACAACATAGCTCCATCAAGGTTGTAAAAATCTAAATTGCCATCAGCTGAGGATCAATTACCCAGAACACATTCATTTGTTTGTGTGGGACACCTGGATCAAACTATGACAGTCCTCCCCTAGCCCCCACAACCTAATAATCATACATGATGTAAATATAATGTGTTCAGCTCAAGTCCCCACAGCATTCAAGTGAGTCATAATACCAAGAATAAACTCATAATGGCACAGAACAGTCACGCTGCAAAACATGAGGCACAGCAAAAACAGATTGAACCAATTCAAGATTTAAAACAAGCAGGGCACCATCAATCTCTAACTCCAAGTTCAATGATTCTAACCAATAACAAGTCTCTTAGAGATTCAATTCCGCACCTCCACCTTGGCTACTCACAGTCCAGGAAAACTTCATCCGGTGCTGGCAGCTCGCCTTGGCACCCATCCATAGTCCTGGAATTCACTGGGTCTCCATTGCAACCCACAGTTCATCCTCATGGCTTCAATGGGCTCCATGTAGGCAACCTAGCACAGCTGCTTCACACGGCCGATGGCCATTTTTCAAAAACAAAACTGTGTTGCAAATCCAATGACCCTCTCTTCTTGCATTTGTTATACTCCACAGAACCAGGTGGGCTGCCAATTTGTTAATCCAGGGGGGAAACAGCAACAATACATAAGCATTCAGGCCCCTTACTTCAAAGAATCTGCATTCTTCCTGTTGTTCCAATGCAGACCAGCTGGCCCAATCTCAATGGTTGTAATTAATCCCTCAAACAATTGCAGGTAAACAGGCAGCAGTTTCCACCCAAAGATCTTTCTTTCTGTGCCATCTCCATCTGCTCACTCCAGTCCATCTTTACATAAAGCAAGCCTGCACAGGTTTCCAGGACAAAGGCAGGCAGAATGCAGTAAGCCTCTCACACAAACTGCTTCTGGCACAGTCCTGAGAAAGGTTTTCTCCCCCTTGTAAGCTGTACCTCACAGTCCATAGTTCTTATTGCATTCAGGTCTTTCAACTCTGACTTAAATGATCACTTACGGCACTTCAAGGTGTCTCTTAGGATGAGACTTCATAATCCCTCCATATTCCTCCTGCTGATCACTTCCAAAAGGTCCAAAGCCACAAGATCAGGGTTCTAGCAGCAACAGATGACCCCACATCCTGGTACCAATACTGTTGTGGTCAGCTTTGGAATGGTTTTATTAGGCTTATGGACTCAAGGGGAGACTCTATCCTGGCAGGGAAGATGATGGCATGAGCAGAGGGGTGGACATCACCTCCACCACAGCACTGGAAACAGCAGCAGGAAGGTGTGCCAAACACTGGCAAGGAGAAGCTGGCTTATAACCCCATAAGCCTGCTCCCAACAACACAGCTCCATCTAGGTTGTCAAATCCAAATTGCCATCAGCTGAGGATCAGTTACCGGGAACACATTCATTTGTTTACCATGACAACTTCTAAGATGGCTGACTCAATGTATGCTATAGTTTTGAAGCAGAATGAAATTTACTCCCATTTCAGTGGATTGATTTCTATACTCTTGTACATAATCACATCTATTCTTACAAAATATTCATAGTTTTTTTAACAATAAATCATTGTTGGTTTTAGTGAAGGTCAAAAAGACTAAAGAAAACAAACTTTTGAGATTCATGAAGAGTCTTGACATTTGGCTTTAAACAAATCTCTTTAATCCAATTATGTGCCATCTTTTTCTCTCTCCATTCTCACACAGGAAATGGCACATTTTGATCTTTGAAGTTGTTACTCTGTCATTTTTGAGTTTACCTATCAACTGTCTACACTTCCCAGCCACTGCCATTTCTTCTGAATCTGCTCACATAACTAGACTGGGAAGAAAAGCTGCTGTCTAAAATCAAATTATGTAAGTTCAGCACTGCAGTGGTTTTATTCACTAGTATATCTATGAAGATATAATATCATTCATTGAGAAATAAATGATAAATATCAGAGGTTTGTGCCATGACATACAAGGTTTAAATCACTAAATATCAGTAACACTTATCTTCAACATGGTTTAGGCATTTCCAAGAAACCAAGAGACCAATAACCTTTTCTAATTTATGATAATCATTTTCAAACACCAGACTGCTATCAGTTCTTTATATCTGCCTTTTTTCAGTGTTTTTATGATGTAAGATCCTCAGGGCCATGATGTAGGTTCTAGTTGCTAATGTCATGAATTGGAGTACTATAGAGTATCTATGCCTAATATACCAGAGGGGCTTAAGGACAAAGAGAACCCATGATTTCTGAGTTAATTGACATGGACATAACTGGTGTTACTAGGGAAACAAGAATATGATGGCCTATGTGAAGTTATTGTTGAGGTTATTAAAAGGTTAAATGGGAAATTTTGGCCTATGGATGCTACATGATAGTGTTTGTACTCTGTGTTTTGCTAATGTGGAAAATCCTTCCACTTCACTCCCCCAACAAAGAAAACCTAAAATGTCTGGGGGTATACCTCAGTGGCCAAAGCACTTGCCTAGCATAAAAAAGACTTGGTTGAGTTCTCAGTTCCATAAAAGCCCCACAAATGTTGAGAAATTTAGAATATCTACACAAATTTATGCAGTAAGCCGACACATGAACTCATGCATGCATAGCAAGAGAACACTGTTGTTTTGCAAACAGAAGAAAAAAAGCCCCCAGACAAATAATAGTACCCATGTTATGTTGGAATTAAAATATCTCCATTGAAACACTAATGAAAGTGGCCTTTGGACAATTAAAAAACAAATAATGAGATTAAATGATGTTCTGTTGTGCTGGAGACCACATTCAGCCTGTGCATGCCACTAAAGTGCTCTATTACTGAGCTGTATCTCCAGCAAGATTAAATATTTTGATGCAAGAAAATGTTACAACTGGGGAGAATAATATGAGGCAAAGAGTCATGGATGGAGATAAGGAACTGCTAAAAGAGACTGAGAAGACATCAGCCAAACAAACCAAAACAACAACTTTCTCTCTCTTTTTCTTTCTTTCTTTCTTTCTTTCTTTCTTTCTTTCTTTCTTTCTTTCTTTCTTTCTTTCTTTCTTTCTTTCTTTCTTTCTTCCTTTCTTCTTCTCTCTTTCTTTATTTGTCTCTCTCTATCTCTCACTCTCGCTCTCTCTCCTTCATATCAATTATCTATCTTTATAGTACATGTTTGCATACACATACATATCATTCCTCAGAATCTGTGGGAGATAGATTGGTTACAGGACCCCAACATAGATGCACAAATCCTTATGTAGAATACTGTAGTATTTGTGTATAACCTATACACATCCACCTGGATGGTTTACATTAGGTCACTATTATTTGTAATACAATGCAATGCAAATCCAACGCAGATAGCTATTACACTTGTTGTTTACTAATAACTAAAAATAAATGTAAGTGTTTAGTACAGATGCTTTTCTATCTAAATATGTGTAACCTAACCTTGGGGGGCAGGGTTTCATCTCAAGCTGTTAGCACAACTTGGGATTGTTGTCCTTGTGGCACTAGTAATAAAGGCATGAAAAATACAGTGTTCAGGAGGTCAGAACAATTTTTAGGGTTTCAGAGAGCTCATAAGGCTGGACAATGTGTGATGGGGCTGGCTTCTCTGTAAGGATGACTTGAGAGACCTTTTTATGAAACTGGGAATCTATGTTGCAGTGGAGATTCTCAGAAGTTGGAGATCCCAGTGTATGTGTACATGTGATGTACACCAAGAGAAGCTATATGCTTGGGGTAGATCCTGACCAAGAGAAAGACTTATGTGTCCTATAGGCAGCAGAGCTGAAGGGGTGGAGCTACCCAAGCCCATTGGAGCCCATATGATTTTATCACTAATCCCAGATACTGGACAAGGAGCTATAGGATTTGGTACTTGATCTGCTGGATTTCAACATTTCCTTGTTATGCCCACATTTATCCCTTTCAGAATGGCCATGTTTACTCTGTGCCATTATATGTTGGAAGTGTGTATTTTTTTTTAATTTACAGGGTTAACAATTAAGAAAATTCCTTGAATTCAGAAGAGTTAGAACTTTTAAACAATTTTGGAACTGGTTAAGACTATGAAGACTTTTGAAGTTGGATGGAATGCATTTAACTTTATTTGATGGCCATAGACCCTAGTTGGAGGGCAGAGGCAGAATGTTATAGTTTGAATGGAAAATGTCCACCATAGGTTCATGTGTTTAAATATTTGCTCCCCAACTTGTGGCACTGTTTGAGAAAGTTGTAGAACCTTTAGGAGGTGGAGACTTGATGGAGGAAGTGGGTTACTTGGGGCAGGTTTTGAAGTTTTATAGTCTAGTCCCACTTTCATATTGAGAATAAGAAGGGAAATGAGATGTTCTACCTGCATGGCACATCATTTCCTGAACTCTGTGTTGCATTATTGCATGTAACTTCCTTGCCCTGTTTCTTTTGTTGTATCTGCCACAAGTAGAACCTTCCATCTGTGAATGAAGTTGATATTTACACTTGTTTCTTTGGAAATTAAAAGGTTTTTGTTCTCTTTTTGGTGTGTGCATGTATATAGGCACATGTGTGTGTACAGGTGGACATATACATATGTGTAGGGGTCAGAGATTGATTCTATGTCAACTTCAGTCATTCTCTATCTTATTTATTGAGATAGGGTCTCTCACAGAACCCAAGTATCATCAATTTGTCTTGTTTAGTTAGTCAGCTTGCCCCAGGCGATCCTAGTGCTTTGGCTTCCTGAACTTTGGGATTATATACAGTAATTACCACCACATCCTGCATTTACATAGACACAGGGATTGGGACTGAAGTCCTCATGCATGCTGCAAGTGTTTTATTCTACCCTCAATATTTTTTAAATTTTCTTAAAATATTTTTATTTATTTATTTGAAAGCAGAGAGAGGCAGAGACAGAGATAGACAGAGAGACAGAGAGACGAGATAGATAATGAGTGTGCCAGGGCCTGTTGTCACTGCAAACAAACTCCAGATGGATGCACCATTTTGTGTATCTGGCTTTACCTGGGTACTGGGGAATTTAACTTAGGCTGTCAGGCTTTAGGTGTAAGCACCTTAATCACTGAGCCATCTCTCCAGCCCAATAGTTTTACTTAATAGGTTCTTCGATACATTTTTTATGTTTAAACATTTTTATTGGCTTAAAATTATATAAACACAACAATATGCTCAGTATTATAGATTATTATATAAAGCTATTGAATCCATGATGACATTCCCTTTTATGCATTAGTTAGTCTCCCCCCCATGACTTACGTTCTTTCAGCCCCCTCTTCTGCAAATTTCCCTGAGTCATAATGGGTGAATTCAAATTTTCCATAGTTATTAGATTTGTAAAAGTCTTTAAATTTGTGTTTTGGACAATTTTGGGCACCCTTGGTGCCTCTCTCCATTGTCCTTCTGTAGGTTATCTGCCTTGCTGTGGGAATAGATGTTTTGCTCGTCATCCCAGTTCCTTAGAGGTTGTGTTTGAGCTCTACATGTATGTCTCTTGCTTGGGTGTCCCCCATCACATCAGGTCCCATAGGTGGAGTTCCTTTACCCCTAGTTCTCGTTGCCTTCTGAAAGATACAAACAGAGTCTCCAGCAGAGAGTGAGATTATTATTGGTCAATTAAGACAAATATTGCTAGGTTGGTGAGCATTTGGAGGGTGTAGCCTTTCTGAGGACCTATGGTTAGTGAAGACTTCCCCACAGAGGTGGGGTTCTTGGTCCCCATTCAAGGTTGCCTTGGGTCCTCATACCAGTTAGGGGTTCCCTGCCTCTGAGCAGATCTCATAGCTAATTAGCCAGCTGTCTATTACCCACCTAAGTTGGGTGCCTCTAATGCACAGATGGCCACTTCTTGACTTGCTTGTCTGTGCCATATAGTAGTGTGTTCTGCACTCTCAGGCCATTGGTTGGTGTAACCTGAAGACGCCTCTTGCTCAGTCAGGATATCGTTGGTCTGGTTCCCCTGGCAGCTCATGCAACACCTTCTGACATTACCCAGGCTGCCCTTCTGGGAGCTGATTTCATTTCTGGATTCATCAGGGTCTCTCCGTGTTGTGATAGCTTTGATACTTTTTGAAAGTTCTGTTTAGTTTCTGTGATCAGTTCCTGCACTCTACAAAAAACAATTTGAATAGTTTGTGATGTATCACAAACTTTTGCTCTTCACTGTCTCTTATTCTCTCCTGCCCCCACTATCAACACACACGTTGCATTCTCCTTTGGAAAAAAATTAATCAGATTGGAATTTTCATATCTTTGCTGTTCAGCATATAGACACAGGCTTTGCTTTTATCTATTTCTCCTCCCACCTGGATTCATGGAGAAGATGTTGTCCTTACTTAAGGGTAAGCCATTCCTTTGGTCTTAAGATCTTATGTAAATTCCCAACATTTCAGAATCTTTCCATTATTTGTTATTTACCTTTTTGCAGAGCTTAATCAATTAGATATATTGTGCTTTAAAACTATTCATATCTCTCATATGCAATAAAGGTAAATACCTTACTTGGGTACTCAGCTTTCTTTAGCAATTAAAACACACTTCTCCATTTTTGTGCCATTAAATTTTTGTCCAGTCCAGTCTGTTGGACTTTGTCTTATTAGTAAATTGAAATATCTGTCTACAAGATCAAAGATGTCTCTATCATGGAAATTTCTTGGCCTCTGAATTTACTTCCCAATAGTTAATTGACAAAATTGACCATTTTATCCCTACTTAAAACACTAATGCCTTGGTATTTATGTTAACATTACCTGTTTATTTGTTTAATGCCCAATCCTCTGGTTGTTTCCTCTCTGTTGCATTTGGCAACTTGTCTTCTAAAGCTGGTCAGTAAATATTGAAGTTTTTCATGATTCAGTCTTAGCTCTTATCCTTTCTTCTGTGTATTTTGTCTACAGCAGTCCTCACCATAGATGATTATTAAAATCATGATCACACTCCAATCACATAAGATCACTTAGTCAAGGCATGACCTTTTGCAGTGTACTTCTACCATCTAGCCAGATCTCACCCAATCTATGGTTTTTACTACCATCAATAGGTAAGTGATATGCAAATATCTCTGTACTATAGACTACCCATTAATGTTCCTCATTATATGTGCAACTGCCCACTTTATTTTTCCCTATGGAATGCCTCAAAGAAACTTACTATATATATATATATATATATATATATATATATATATATATATATATATATATATATATATATGATTATCTTCCTATGGCTCCTATTGCAATTAAATTATTCTTTATGTATACTCTTGATTATCCAGATTTGTCGGAATCCTTATATAATTTTTTTATTGAATCCACCATTTCGTCCTAAATGTTTTACCCTTAGATGCCCTGAATGTGTTGCCTATCCCTGTACTTATAATTTTCTTCCTATCCTAATGAGAGCATCTACTATCAATTGGACTACTTCAGTATCTCCTAACTAGCTTTCTCATTTCTCCTTTCATTTCCTCTGTTTTTCTCTAGATTATACTAAGCAGTTGTTTTCAAATACACATGTAATTCCTCCCTTCTCGTTCACTCAAAATCTTTCTATGAATTTAAATTTAATTTAGCAAGAAGAAAATTACCACAAATTATTCTATCTGTTTGGAATTCTTTAATTTGTGCTCACTTGCACAAATGGAAATTTATTGGATAAATAGGAGATGATCTCAGAATCAATGGATATATGAGAAAACCTGCATTCTATAGAAGGAAAGCTACTCTGTATTAGGGGTTGAAACAACCTAGAGGATGTGGAATCAAAGCCATTTTGTTCATATTAGGAGCAGTCTGCTTTGGATATAACTAGTTCAGTGAGGAACACATTTTCCAATCCAGGACACTTTTGAAAATGATAAGAAATGTGAATTATGATTGTGCTGGGAGAGGGGGTATAATTGGAACCATCATAGATGTACTAGAATCTCAGTTCAACTTAATAAACACATTTAGACTTGGCTAATCCCTTGACTCTACTATCATGAGAGAACCTGAGTCAGTATGTTCTAACTAAGGCATTCGTGAATTCCTGATCCATAGATACTGTAAGATACTAAATGTTTTGTTTTAAGGTAATGTATTTTGAGGTTTTTAAAATGCATATAAATAATAAAATGTTTCATTCTTATGGTTGAAGGAAAAAATTTCCACATGAGGTTTCTGCCAACCCACAGACACAGAGTTTCTTTGGCTCACAATTGCTTCTCCAGAATTTTCATGAGTGAATGAATGAGTGAATCATGATAATCTGATGGTATCTTGAAAGCCCCTTTGCTGGGATTACTAAGGAGTTCTGTTAGATTTATTTATATGGAGCCCTTCAGAAATACATGAGTCTAGGGATATTTGAAAAAAAAACAATTGTGAAATGAAAATCTAAGTTTTACCTGATTATCTAGTTAGAATCAAACTTACTTTTAAAGAAGAGCATTGTATTCTCAATGAGTGAATCAATGAATAAATCATATAGAAGATGTCATTTTAAAGTGTAAAGCTTTTGCAAAGGAAATTATTGTTACAAACAGGTGGTATGCTGTGAATTATGTAATTTGAAATAATCTTACGCAAAGAGCTAGGCCCAGTTAAACTAGGCAGTAATATAATATAGTTTTCTATGAATGACTTCTACAGCTTTGGCTCCTTGATCTTCATGGAAAATTAACTTAACTGTCATCAAAATTTTATGGTCTATAAATAAAGCCACTTTAGCTTTGTGTCACCCATATGACACATTGAAGTGTGACCAGATATGAGAGAATAAACCATGGCAAAAATAAGAAAGTGTTGATGGTAGAACAATGATATAGAGGACCAAGAGGAGGGAAATGGGAACACCTTCACAAGATTTTTTTCATACAATGTATATACTTATTCATAATAAAGATATTTAAAAGAAGAACTATAACATAAGTGATAAACAATGTTTTTAAGATATAAATACGGAATTTGCAAACTCACATTCTATGGTAAAGAATGTCTTAAGCCATTATGAGGGAAGTAGTGAGTGGGAATAATGGGAAAATAAGAGACTGAGGAGGATACTTCTTCAAGACAGGAAGCCTATTAATGAATAAAATCACCATCAGATACCATTTCTAGGACCTAGGAAAATATAACATCAAAGTAATTTTATCATAACAACAAAAGGAAACTATGAATTAGCCAAGATTCATGAATTCATTAAGTAGATTTGTCTGGTTAATTTTCATTTGTTCTTAATAGTTCAGTGTGGTAGTTTGAATATGATAGTTTAAAATGTCTGGCTCCATAAACTCAAGTGTCTTATTAAAATTGAGTTTGCAACTTCAGCCCCTAGCAGGCAGATTCCTGCTACAGGGAGGCTATCATTGGGTGCAAATCTGAATTCAAGCCAAAAGGTGTAGAGAGAGCAGTTTGAGCTTTGGCTGTGCTTGCTTGCTTGCTGTTTTTGGTGTTTGCTAGCTCTCCCCCCCCCATTTGAATATATGAAATGGAGCCAGCTACTTCTGCCATTGATGGACCTTCCCCTGGATTTATAAGCTAAAATAAACATGTACCTCCCATAAGCTGTTTATGGATAGATGTTCATCCCAGCAGCATGGAACTGACTATAACATCAAGCAAACCAAATTTCAAAATGAAATCAATCCTCGGGTAGTGTGTAAGAATTTAGCAATGATATAAGGATTGATTTCATGTAGCACTATACTATATGGATTTGCCATCTCATATGATAGTGACTTTGAGTGACTGTTGCCTCAGGTGTATGTGTCTATCTGTGTCATTTTTTTATCTCACCAAAAAACCTCAGTGTTTGTTATGCTTTATGCTATTGGTGTTATATGAACTTTGTTAAAATATAAACATTACTGATTAGCTAGTGTCCTACTATAAAACTGATGAAAAATCCCCTTGTTTCTATTTAAAAATAAAAGGCAATGGGCATCATAATAAATTTCAATATTGAAACCTAATAGCTTATTTTCTTTGTCATGATACATGCAAACGAATACGTTAAAGGTTTTAAAACAAATTCACTTTCTTAAGTTACTGAATTCTAGAAAAGAAAATTCAACTGTCATATATGCCACTATGAACAACCTGTTAGGTTTTAGAATGTTCTTTTGGTTTAAAAGGCAATGATGAGTAATTTTAGTTGTTTTAAGAAAAATGATAAAAAAAAACCACTCTCAATTAAAAGGCTGTCAACTACCTACTTTACTTGACTATTAAGCACAGAATTCTCTTCTTGTGGTAAATTATCTTATAGTCATCCTTTTCAGCAGTGCCTAGTAATCTGGTACAGAATGTATAAATTTGTCTGCATTTCATATTTCATGCCTTATCTTATTATCTTATTAAATGTTAAAGATAACTAATGCCAGAGTTAGAAATATTTTTCCTTACATACCCAGACTTTTGGGGATACTTTTCTAGGATTCCCTAAAATTATGCTTTAGCTTGTTATATCTTACTGGGTTTTTTTTTTTACAGTAAATAACTAAGACTTAGAACTTGAACTTCATTTCTTTTTGATTTCTAAGGAAAGCTGTGGGACAGATCTTAGAGTCTAGCCTAAGGAGTGTGGAGAACAGTTTGAAGTGTTGGTTGTTTATGCTTTTTGGTATTTTCTGGATTATTGGTGATGTCTCTGTGCTATGATCTATGGAAGTGAGCCAGCTGCTTCTGCCATTGATGATGTTTCCCCTGGATTTCGTAAGCCTAAAATAAATCCTTTCTTCCAAAAAGCTGTTTCTGTTCAGGTGTTTGTCCAACAATGAGAAGCTGACTACATCAAAAGCTTTGTGTATGGTTTTTGACTAAAAGAGGACTAGGAGAATAGGTGGTTAAAAACTGTTATTTTATACTCTGTGCAAATAGTCTAACTGGAAATACTTTGGGGGCTCAGAGGAGAAGCACAGGGCTATGCTTGGAAAGAGTAGGAAGTGCCAGAGAAATCTGCTCCATTAAGATTGGACAGGGATATAAGTGAGGACAGGTGAGAAGCCTGTTGAGAATCAAGTCAAATAAAATAGCTGAATGAAAAAAAATGCTTTTGATTTCCAGTGTGTTTGGAATTGGGGACTGGGGATTGTGCTCCTGACATACCTTCTTAGTCATCTTTATTAAACACAGCATTTGCAATAATGTCCTGGAGAGGAGCTTTCATAGCTTCTATGAAAGGGATACATAATGCAGATAGTGGATATAGACAAGTATCTTAACCACTGAGCAATCTCTCCAGCCCTGATAGTTGATACAGAAGTCAAGGAGCATTTAGGAACATTGTATGTAGTGGTGGGAAAGTAGAGCTTTCTACTTTTTACAGTGGTAGAGCTCTTGCCTAACATGTTCAACACACTGGTCCTGTCCCCTGCATGAAACAAAACAGCCTACAACAAACCACTTTAGCAATTTGCTTCAGTTTCTCTTCCTGATAGATTTTTAAAGGAGCACTTGTGTAATGGAGGAGCCTGGGCCTGGGGACAATCAACAGCTTTCAAATTTGACCAATTTTCCACTTAGTGAGGGAGACCCCTTGTCTGGAACTAGGGATTTAGGGCGATAGGCACCGGATCCCGTACTCTTGGGCTCCCTAGAAAAGATGCACTATGGAACTGATCAGGACGCCTCCAAAAATAGAATCTATGTAATCCAGAATTGTGTATATTTGATACCCTATACTGACCTCATACTCCGATGGAGATTGTGTTTGTTTTCAGGATGCAGCGAGAGAGCTGGGGCCCATCTAACCCTACCAACCAACCGTAGGCCGATAGCTGAGATTCTGGCAAAAGAGGAGCCACCACATTCATACCGTGGAGGATCCATATGGAACCCCACAGAGAATGTCAGGATGAACAAGGGACCCACAGCCACAGCCATTAAATCAACACAGGATAAGCCAGTGAGACAGAAACCAAAGATCTCAGACACAAAGACCCCTAAACTCACAACCTTAAAGCAGCCTTAATACTCATCCACCATGACTCAGGGAACTATGTGGAAGAGGGGGCAGAAAGATTGTGAGAGCCGTGGTGGGGGAGATTATCCAGAGGCATGGCCAGGAGAACCTGGCTGAATACTAGGCTATCCATGGTCCCCTGTCACAAGGGCTGATCCAGACGACCCATGGAGGAGGTTATCCAGTGGAGGGGGGAGGGGAGGGCAGCGGGGAATTGGCGATAACAACTCATTGTTTGCCCACTAAATGTTGTAACTCATTATGGACAATAAATTTTAAAAAAAAATTATTAAGAGCATAAGTTCTGGATCTGTGCTGTCTGATTTGGAATCCTGATTCTGACACATGCTACCATTGTGGTTTCAACCAATTTACTTGAGTTCTTGGTTCCTTCCTATGGCTCCGTAAAGTAGAGGACAGCATTTACATAAACCTTATATGGATGTTTTATGGACTCAAGGTGTTAATACATTTAAGTGCTCAAAAAAGGAACATATAGTTCAGTACTTTCCAAAGTTATTATATATTCATTAACAGACTATTAGTGAACTTTAAACTGTAGCTACCAACCAGGAGAATATATATTGCTGTACTGCACTATGAATGTTTGTGAATGCATCTTTTCTTAAGAAAAGCCTAAAGTACACATTATAACTTTATATTTAGTTAAAGAATGAAGGTGCTGGTATTCATAATGGAAAAAAGAATTTGGGGATACTGGGTTGTTATTGGAAATTAAAAAAATAACATTCTTTGTACTTTCAAATAATCCAAATTATTTTTCTCATTTTGGAATCTGTTGAGGCAGCTAAATTTTAGATTACTTGCTTGAAAATTTGATCACTACATCACAAAACAACCCCCTCAAACAGTATTGGGCACTGTGAATGCAATTTTTTTTGGTTTTTCAAGCAGGGCTGACCTGGAATTCACTATGTAGTCTCAGGTAACACAGTGATATAATGCTTGTCTAGTATGTATGCAGCTTTTACATATGCAGTTAGATCCCTAGCACCAAAAGAAGGGACAGACAGACAGACAGACAGACAGACAGACACACACACACACACACACACACACACACACACACACAAAATTATCTTGCTATTTTGAGGAAACTATCAAATGTTAAGAAAGGAGAAAATCTAAACTGTGAGGACCTTGACAAGTTTGGTTTTAGATAAGAAGACAGATCTCTGGCTTGCTGTCTGTGTCCAATTAGTTGCAAATATCCAATTGCTAGTGAACCCCAGTACATCATATCTTAAATTTTTTAGTATGGACAGCTAAAATCATTTTTTATAATTTTTAAAAAATATTTTATTGATTTATTTGCAAGCAGAGAGAAATACAGGGAAGAGAGACAGAGAGAATTGGCATACCTGGGTGTCATAGTAAGCCCACATGCCGCCGTGATGAAACTTCAAACTAGGCACAGTTTTGGGGAGGAAAGTATTTATTGAAACTACAGATTGAGGGTAAGTTCCAAAACAGCGAAAGAGGCTGGCCCACTTTCACTGGTCCAGGTCCGAGCTGAGAAAAAAACCCATTACCAACACCACACACACACACACAAAACAGTAAACAGGCAGGAGGGCAAAGGAGAGAATCTCCTCTCCTTTATACTCCAGGTACAGGCACCACTTTGTGTATCTGGTTTTACATGGGTAATGGGGAATCGAACACAGGTTGTTGAACTTTGCAGGTAGTGTCTTAACCACTAAAACTCCCTTCTTCTTCAGAGTCCTGGAGAATTAATAACCCATGAACAGATTTATTGCTACTGACCTTGAGATGGAAGTTAAATGCAAACCATTATGTCCTTCTCAGGTTCTGAATGATAGCAAGTCGGGGTTTTGTTGAATATTTCCTTTCAGTCTCATTACGATACTCTCTGAAGTTGGAATTTAATGTGTGTCTTTGAAAAATCCTGGTGTTGAGAACATGATTCATGGATGACTTTTTTATATTTCATTCACTTCATAGGGTTAATAATCTCATAGCATTTTAGTTCTGCTTCAGCCCTCTGTCTCCTGTGACAGTATCTCAAGTCTTACAGCTGTGACTACATTATTAAATGACAATGCCAAGCAAAGGAAAGCACACGCCAGTCAGCCAAAGCTGAACTTGGTTGTCAAAGTCATATCAAGGAAATGAAACAGAGTCTTTGGCTATTTCCCTGTCTTCTGCCACTGGACCTGTCATAGTTTTATTATTGTATTAAATCAAATTAATGATTTTTTTCTCTTATCCACCTCCACTTTGATCTTACAATACATAGCTATTCAAATGGCTTTTTACTATAAATTATTTAGTATCGTTTACAAGTGTCTAATTTAGTGGTTATTTTTTTAAAAACTTCACTAATTTATTTTTGTTTAAGACTATATATTAAGGAAAATCCATCATGCTAAAATGTACATTTTCCCAGATATGCATATTCTAGTCCTCATTAATGTGATAGATATGTAATTTGTAAATTGAAGACTTCTTAAAAGTCTTTTTTACCTTGGAATTTGTTTCTTCTGATGCTAATCTGTTGGCTATGTTTCAATATATATTATGAAGGATTAATAAAATGAGATACAGAAGTATTTTTAATAGTTAGTTTTACTCTAAGACTCTTGGATTTTTTCTAGAGTTATACCGAGTACATTCTAGCTATGCCTTTGGAAATTATTATTAAAATCAGATGCAAAGGGAAGAGTCAATTCTACCACTGGATACAAGACATTCCGTTCATCATTGCAAATTCTGTGTTTTCTATGTTTATTTTCATTCTTTCCTCTTCCTCGTTCATTGTTCAACTATTTTCTCTTGCCCAAGGCAATTTTTTTTATTTATTAAGTAGAAACTTTGTATGAACAAGTCATGTGTTGGCACCACCATTTCTGTCCTTCCTGCCCCTATTCCACTGAGGGCCCTCCTCATTGGGATTGCTGGTATGCTCCATGGGATTGAGGGCTATGAGTTGTGGGAACAGCAGTCAGTCATTGGGTGGAGGGCAATGCATAGGCAAATATTTCTGGGTTATAGTCTACTTTTCAATTTTTCCTACTCCTCAAAATGTTTTTACATGAATCTTTATTAAATGGAAATATTAATTGTATTTTACTATGACTGTCATTCTGCATCTTACTTTTCAACACTATAATTTTAACATTTTATTCCTGTTGCTATCTATTCACCTTCTCTGGTGTTTCATATTGGTGCATATCCAACTGTCACACTTTACTTATTCCTGGTACTTACCCCATTCTATGTCAAAGAATGTTCAGACAAACAGCTGGTACATGTCCTTTTACAGACTGAGTAAAAGAAAAAGATTTCAGGAATGTATATGAAATTAAACTTTGGAATGAATGGGGTCAGATTATATAGATACACTTAATCTACTAAAATCACTTAATCACATTTACAGATTATTTTCTAGAATATTGGTGACAGTATATATTTTAATCACATGCCCCCATAGCTTGGCTAGTAATTATCCATGGCACACTGCATTTTCCAAAGGTGACTGCAACCTCCCATCAACTGGAGATGCTGTTCATAATCAAGGAGAGGAGTTCACCTATCTCTTGAATGTGGGCAGGCTTTCTTGGTAGTGATTTGGCCAAGGGAACATGGCAAAATTAACACTGGGTGACTTGTATGACTAGATGTTCAAATACTATTTGGCTTCTACCTTTCTTGTTGGAACACTTGTCTGGAAACCTTGAGGTATTATGTAAGTAGTCCGATTTTTCTGAGGCCCCTGTGCTGTGAAGAGTATCGATTTAGCCCATGTGGTATTCCATAAGGGTAGGAATATAAAGGAAAGATGCCTGACCAATTTTGGCTTCTCTAGCACCAAGCATTTTCTAACTCTGGTCCAGACCAAACAAGTCCTTCCTAAGTTTCTCTTCCACTGAGACTCTGAGACATAATAATATTTCTATTGCTCTTTTAAGCTGCTAAGTTTCTTGGTGTTTTTTGTTATGTAAAAATGGAAATAACAGCTTTATCATTTTGGATAATCAGATACATTAAAATTTTCATATATTAGGTGATATATTTCTGAAATTGCTAGTGAATTTGAGCATCTATCTTAAATACACTACATTTTCTTATTGAGTCAATTTCAGTTCATTTTCTTTGTCAAGTTTTAATGGAATCCTTTTATGTTCCAGATACTTGTTCAATGTTAGTTTTAGATGTTACACATTGTCTCTCCTGTGAACTATTTTGTTTTGTTCATTTGCCAAAATGCTTTATTTTAATATATGAATACTCATATTTATTTTATCATTCAGGGTGCATTTTTTGTTTGATCCTTGCCTATTCCAAGGTTATGAGTCTACTTTATTTTTTTTATTGTTTTCTAGTTTTGCCTTTTATCTTTATGTCTTTGATTTACTTATAGTCCTAATTTTCTAAGTTGATTTATAGAAATGAGGACTTTTTTCCCTAATGAATTATCCAACAGTTCATTCTTCTTCTTTGATTTGTCTATAGTGCCATATTTAAAGTATGTTAGGCACACAAGTATATTATGATTTTCTCTTTTACTTCAATGGTCTATTTTTTCATCTTGCACCAAAGCCATTCTATGTTTCTTTTAGAATGCTTTGTATGCCTTAATATCCAGTAGATAAATCACTTAATCTTTTATATTTTTTCATTCCAAATTTGACATAGCTACTTGTAAAACTTTAGATTCTTGGTACGTTTTTAAAGAGGTTTATTGAAAATAAATTGACAGACACTTTATTACTGAAATGATTTTGAATTCATAGACCATGGGCAAAATTGACATTTATGATATTAAAGCATACCCTTAAGAATATGGAATGCTTTTCCTTTATTAAAAATTCATTTTATGTACCTTTTAAGAATTAATTTCTTTCTATAACAGATTTGAATAGTTTTAATGAAATTAATTCCTAGAATTTTTAACAAATATGAAGTTCTCTTTACTGATATCTAGTTATTTTCCTAATTAATCTTGACGAAAAGAAGTATTATTGATTTTAATGTTCACACACCAATAACTTTGTTGTACACTCTTATTAGTCCTAAGTTTGCCTGTGATTTTTTGAGGTTGATCATTATCAGTTGGGAAAATTTCAGTTTTAACTATTTCCTTTATAAGAATCAATCAAATCAATTATATATTTTTAAATTCTATAAATTTGAAATACATTTCAAAAGGAATGCTCAGTGCTTCCGAGCTTAATGATACTCAAACATTAGTTCTACAAAATGAAATTACTACATGCAAAAGGAAGTATATTGCGTCTGGTTTTTTAGGAACACAAACTTCAATATTTGGAGTTTTTCTTCAGTTGTCATCCATGAAAATTTGAAACAAACTTGGAAAGTTGTATAAAATTTTATTTCATCAAACAGTAATTGAACACTACTATGTTTTAGTGGACACTGAAAACTTTAAAAAATATTAAATTCTTCATAGTAATTTCTAGAGTTGGGTAAGAAGTTGGAGAAATAGTTACCTAGCATTATGAAAAAATGCTGATAAATGTTACGTGAACAGACAAGAGTAAATAATTAACTTCATGGCTATTTCAGGATAGTTCTGAGTGCAAAGGTTTTAGTAATCCTCACTCTTTATCACATTTTCCTTTGCCTATGAAGGTAATAGGGAATTAGGTAATAAATCTTCTTAATTACTTTTTTAGTTAATTTTATAGATGACATTCATTAAAATTCTAAATAACTTTTTTCATAACTACAAATATACTATTGATTTATGATATCTCAGGACTATAAAAATCTGGCTAAATTTCATTTTAAGTCATAACAGTATTGCCAAACACTTCAGATAGTTTGCTGATTCTTAATTGAGCAAGCATAGAAGTTAGGAACAAAAATTAGAAACCCAGATGTTTGTGCTTGAGTTAGGTATGAATCAAAAGAAATGTTGAATCCAAGTTTTATCTGCATTCTTAAGCTAAGTGTTCTGTGATAGTTATTACTACTAAGAACATGCACAAAGAGAAGGTGAGCCTAACTTTCTGAATCTGTCAGTTCCATCACTTGATGATATAGGTTAAAATCACATACAAAAATTTTTTGAATGGACACCTCAGAGCAAAACACAGACAAAATAGATAGTTCTTAAAAGCAGTTTATAAACTGAATCCTAAAGGGGGAGTCTATTCAATTCTTTTCTTAGAGGAGTCAGGAGAAAAGGTTTAGCAGTATTAAACATAAGGAATGACCTTGAAACTCCTCTGACCAAATGGACATTTGTTATAATACTAGGTTCCCATTTCTTTGGGGGAAGTCTGAGCATTCCACTGCATAAAGACTATTGTAGTCACTGCTGCTTTATTTTTTTTCCTCACATTGATATTTTTAGGTAATATATTTATGTGCTATAAATTTTACAATGGGATCTTATAGCTTGAAATCATGCAAGCATCAAAAATATAATATAGACTTTAGGGGAAGATGGCTGACTAGCAGACACGCCGCACACCTCAGGAAATAAGGGCCAGGGTTTACAGCAGGGATCCAGATCATGGACACGCTGCGACCGCCTGCTAAATACCAGGCACCTCCGAGCACAGGATCCCTACGACTGGAAGCCACCAGTGTTGTCCAGCGCTAACAGGAGGCAGTGAGTCGTCCAGGCAGGCAGAGTCTGCCCGCCAGCGCCTGAGGCTTTCCTTCGGCCGCTTTCCTTGTGTTTCGGTCCCCACACTCCCGCCCTCTGTCTATCCAGGCCCTCCAGGGCACTAACGTATCTTTCTTTTTCTACTTTTTGTTGTTTTCTTTTTAATTTATTCCTTATATTAATTTTCATTTTTCCATCAGCCTCCTTTGTAGCTCCTCCCCCCTCCCCCTCCTGCCTCCAGGGTGTCTGCTCCGCCCCTCCCCCTCCCTA
>PVHP010031501.1:0-20935 GCA_004024765.1 Zapus hudsonius | reverse complement strand
ACTTTTTATTGACAGCTTCCATAATTATAGACAATAAACCATGATAATTACCCCACCTCCACTTTCCCCCTCTGAATTCCACCCTCCTTCATATCCCCTCCCCCTCTCAAGTAGTCCCCATTTTGTTTCAAAGTATTTTTGTTTTTATAATGCTCTGTATCTTTAAAAATCAAATAAGTATATATAGCTCTTGTGACCATCATGTGCAAGTACGCCTGGGTAGGGTAGGGTCCTTTTGTTATATGCCAGGAGTGGCACAGCTGGGTCATATGATGCTTCTATTTGTTTTGCTCATTGTTTTTTTCTGACTTTTCAGTTCACCCACAGTTCATTCAATATCAACTCTTGACAGGTGGGAAAGCCCAGTGGTCTAACTAAGCAACTAGAGAGCTGTGTTTCTCCGTGATAATAAATATGTTCGCTGCACCAAAAGAGCATGCATATAGATTTTTCTCACCTGGAGAGGGGGATCCACGCTTACTAAGTGCTTACCTTAAGTCCTGCAATACAAACATGTAACATCTTCAGTAATAGAGTCTATCGAGTTCTAATGAGCAATCAAGGGCTGGAGAGATGGCTCAGTGGTTAAGGCTCTTGCCTGCAAAGCCTAATGGGTCCATTTCAAACTATGAAACTTTGCAGGAGTAGGTAGATAGAGAAAAGAAACCTCAGTCAATAGTTTTATCCACATCTTGTGCCAGCCTTCCAGTGTGATGGTAAAAGTATGAAATTAAAGTTAAAACCGAGTTACCTTCACTTGGGAAGCCCACACTTATTCTATCAGCTCGCTCTGTCTCTCTTCTCCTCTCTTTCACTCACTCTTCTCTCTCTTTCTTTTAATAAATTCAACTTCGCTTCATTAAAAAACAACAAAAATCACATTCCAAAGAAATTTGTTGACTCCATAATTCACACCTTATTAAAAATACCTGTTAGGCCAGGCGTGGTGGCGCACGCCTTTAATCCCAGCACTCGGGAGGCTGAGGTAGGAGGATGGTTGTGAGTTCGAGGCCACCCTGAGACTACATAGTGAATATCCAGGTCAGCCTGGGCTACAGCGAGACCCTACCTCAAAAAACCAAAAAAAAACCAAAAAACAAAAAAACAAACCTGTTAAACCACACATGGTTTTTGTAGAGGGAAAGAGGTCTTCCTTCCCGACCACTTTACAAAATCAAATAAAATATTACCTTTATGTGGGAGACAGAAACCCACAAGGTACAAATTCACCAGTTCTTTGTTGCTTTGTTGCTTTGGGGGCTGAGAAGATGGCTCCGTGGTTAAAGGTGCCTGCTTGCAAAGCCTGCTGTTCTGGGTTCAGTCTCCAAATCCGGGCACAAAAAATGGCATAAGCGGGCTGATTGTGGTGGTGCATGTCTTTAATCCCAGCCCACAGGAGGCAGAGGTAAGAGGATCGCCCTGAGACGAGAGTGAATTCCAAGTCAGCCTGGGCTAGAGCAGGACCCTACTTCAAAAACCAAACAAAAAAATGGCATAAGCGTCTGGTGTTCATTTGCAGTGGCAAGTGGCAAGAAACCCTGGAGAACATCCCCCACACATGCAAATTATATATATATATATAATTACTTTTAGCTTTTCACAACTAAAAAGTCTGTACTTTTAAACCATATAGTAGAAAACCTATTTTTGTTTTGGGTACACTGTGTGTGTGTGTGTGTGTGTGTGTGTGTGTGTGTGTGTGTGTGTGTGTGAGAGAGAGAGAGAGAGAGAGAGAGAGAGAGAGAGAGAGAGAGAGAGAGAGAGAGAGAGAGAGAGAGAGAGAGAGAGAGAGAGAGAGACCATGCCTATGGGCAACCACTTTGGGCATCTGATTTTAAGTGGGTACTAGGAAATTGAACCCGGGGCTTGCAGGCGTGCAAGCAAGCACCTTTAACTGATATCTCCTTAGCCACAGTAATGCTTTTAAAGTTTTTAAGAAAGTGATTGAAAATCAATTATTTTCCTGAATATTCTGGTCCATTAATTGGCTTTTAAGTCCCCCATCTGAATACATATTGCTTTTTATTTTAAGGCTTAATGTAATTGAACAGAGGCGGGATATTTAGGATGGCCAAGGACCACTGAACATGAGGAAGAAAAACCACTTTTATTCTATTTTAAGCATTTCTCTTTGGTTTATCATGAGCATTTTTTACCTCACTGGTTCAATACCACCATCTGCTGGTCATATTTGGTAATTTCAGGTTATGTGGCGCATAGGAAAAATCAGACTGTCTTGTTTGGCTTGTTTTGACCAATCCACTTAGTGCAGTATTCTGGAGACAAAATACTGTGAAAATCAAGATGATAAGATAGGCTCAACATGCTTTTCACAGATGATAGACACTCAGGCTTCTAACTTGTGTTAGGTGGTTGAACGGACGTTTACGAGGAGCCAACCTGACACCCAGCACTAAGGTCTGGGTTCTAAACTACCTTGAGTCTTTCAGCTACGTAGATGGAGTAACAAGGTATTAGGGATTGAACCCAGGGAGTCATCCATGCTAGGTAAGTTCTTTATTACTGATGTACACCCTCAGTCCTAGTTTAATTTCTAGTTGATTCTGAAAAGCACCAAGGAAAGTTCAAGTTCAAAGCTGGCCCAGAGCTTCACATCTGAGCTAAGCTGTTTCTTGTGGTAGGTAGCAAAGGTCAGCAGAGGTCATGCCACCTGCTCTAAGTAGCCTGCCCACTCACTGTGAGCTTACCACGGCTTCACCCCACTTGGCACGGAGCACCATGGCTCTCTGTTTTGTACACTAACTGGCATTTAAAGCTTGTAGGGACAAGCTTTGTGTCCCCGTGACCATCAACTAAGCTCCATGTCATGGTTTGATCCAGGTGTCCCCCACAAACAAATGAATGAGTTCTGGGTAATTGATCCTCAGCTGATGGCAGTTTGGGTTTTACAACCTCGATGGAGCTGTGTTGTTGGGGGCAGGCTTTTGGGGTTATAAGCCAGCTTCCCCTTGCCAGTATTTGGCATACCTTCCTGCCGCTGTTTGCAGTGCTGTGGCAGAGGTGATGTCCAGCCCTCTGCTCATGCCATCGTTTTCGCTGCCAGGATGGAGTCTCCCCTCGAGTCTGTGAGCCAAATAAACCCTTTCCTCCACAAGCTGCTTTTGCTTGGGTTCTTCCTGCGCAGCAACGAGAAAGCTGACTGCAACACTCCACCTCCCTGAAATGGAGAGCACCGAACCTTGTTAGAACAGCCTAAGGGTTGAGGTGAGGGGCCTTACCTGGAAAATGAAAACCCTTCTAGGACGCCATGTGGGAAGAAGAGACTGGGCTTTGTTTTAGTGACCTTTAAAAAACTTCTACCAGGTAAGTCAGGGAGATAGCTGATTGGTCTAAACCTGAACAATCAGTTTTAGCACCTAGGTTTGAGCTCTGGCTAGAGACACCTCCCACTTAGGGGGTGGGGGTCTATGGAGCTTGTCTGGAGCTTTCACAATCCCCCCCTCTGAAGAAATAACCCTAACTTCTGTGAGGGTAATGAGGTGTGGAATCGAAAAAAAATCTGCATGTTTAAGAAAAAAATCAAACAAGAATACCCACTTTCATCCTGCAGGAGGCAAGGCAAAGATCCAACTGGGGAGGGGTTAAGGAGGAGCTTGGCAACATTGGGTGGGGTCTCTCTCCTAAATTCCCACATATTCCCCCCTCTCTTGAGGACACCCAACTGCTGTTGGGGATTTTGGGATGCCAGAAGTCTGTCTTAGCTTTTTGCTGCTGAGTAGGACACAAATTTATGGCAGTTGGGGGGTGTCTTAGAGAGGGGAGGGTCCCTACCTAAGGCCTGAGAGAGACTCATCAGTCATACGTCACATTGCCAAGATTTTGTCCTGCCTAACATTGTGAGGCAGGAAGTGGGGTATCTTCCCCAGAAGTGAGAGTGTTAACCATGTAGGGTGTCCAGTGTAGAGTGGTTCAGTTTAGATGGCGTTGGATTGTTGTCCACATGGGAAGACTCGAGATGCATCCCCAGAAGTGTTTATCGAATGGCATTGTAGTATCTGTAATTTTGCATGATTGCTTTCACATCACTTGAATTTTAGAATTAAGTGGAATAACCCTAAATACATAATTCCAGTGTGGATCTGGAATAATTCCTAAAGACCCTGTGCTCCAGTGTGGATCTGGAATATCCCCCGAAGACCCATGTATTAATAGACTTGGTGGTAGGCTTTGGAAGGTGGTATCAGCTTTAAGGAATGGAGCTCAGTGGGAAGTCTCATATTACTAGACACCATTCAAGAGAGGTTTCAGGATGATGACGTCTCTTTCTCTCCTTCTCAAGCTGCCTGAAGCTAGCTAGCAGTTCACTCCACTGCGAGCTCTCGGCCTTGCCATGCTCTCTCACTATATGCCCCAATGCACATGGCCAGTAAACCATGTACATTAGCATCCAAAGTCATGAGCCAACATACTCCTTTCCTGTAGATTATTGCTTGCAATCCAAGTACTATGGAGATGAGCAGTAGATTTATGAGTTTGAGCCTAGAAAAAAAGTTATTGTAGGAATTTTGTTGCAGTAACAGAAAGCTGACTAATGAACTCATGGTTCGATTTTTGTGGTTGTGAGGAGGAGGGACAAGGGTTTTCCTTAGATCATTGAGCCCTTCCTACATATAGGGTAGTGTATTCAAATAATAACAACTACCTTTAGCAATTAAATCATAATACTTTATAGGAAAAGCAAGTAGAAAGTGAATTTCAGTTTAAGTAAAGTTGTGTGTCATGAGCAAAGGAGACGTGCAATTTCACAATTAACTTTTTGTTTGATTTGTTTTGTTTGTTTTTGAGATAAGGTCTCATTATATAACACAGATTGACCTTACAAGTGATGGGAATACAGGTATGTGCCTCCATACTTGGCCTATAATTGGCCTTTAAAAATATTTTATTTATTTATTTGTAAGCATAGAGAGATAGAAGAGAGGCAGATTGAGTGAACGGTCACGCCAGGGACTCCAGCCACTGTAAATGGACTCCAGATGCATGTGCCACTTTGTGCATCTGGCTTTAAGTGGTTACTGGGAAATTGAACCCAGGTCATTAGGCTTGGCAGGCAAGTGCCTTAACCATTGGGCAATCTCTCCAGCCTGGCTTTTTGATACCATATTTCTCCTAACGTGATTTTGCATTATTTTAAGTGTAAGGTTTTGAAAAGATAACTTTTGGAATACCTTTGGTTAGGGCTGCCTTTTGGTGTTTTGTAGTGTGCTGAAGCTGGTGGGGTCTGGCCTTATTATTCCTACATCCTCTGAATTTTTGGAGAATGGCTGTGTGGTTAGTTTTACCTGGAAGGGGATGCAGGGGCTTGACATTCCTCAGAACCTGTGAAACTCTGTTTAAAACTAAGCAATATGAGTATTTTAGCAGGGATCAACATTTTAAATGTGATTGTCTCGGTGTAATACAATATGTAAGGGAATTTTATTCCTGGAGTCTAATTTCTCTCTAGATACTTTTCATATTACTTAATTTGATGCAGTTTTATATTGCTGCTGAAGGATTTGAGGATTCAAAAATGCCCTTTGTTCCCATGCACATAATTTTGTGAGGAACATTAGACCATGCGGCTGGGCATGTCTGAGACCCGAAATGGTCAAGGAGTGGATTTTGGCTCAGAGTGCACTTTGGCCTTGAAGTTATTTTACTTTTGGCCATTTCAGTCCCTTTAGTTATAAAGATTTTATCCACGCGAACTCCAAAAATATACAGAAGGAACAATGAGAGGTATAGATGGAAAGCTCTCATGAAAGAGGGAGCCAGGCTTCTTGATAACTGTAGGTTTCCTCCTCAGAGGGAGTTAGTCTTGTTTCCTTACCATGGTAGACTTAGTAGTTAGGACACTACGTGTGTGTGTTTGTGTGTGTGTGTGGATTAGGTTTTGTTGACAACTTGATCTTTCTAATTATCCCAGTGGTGTGTGGCTGACTACGACATGTGCTTGCATGGGGTGATATTCTTGTAAAGGGAATCCATATTTATTTGCTATTGTGAAGGAAATTCCACCCCCATTCTTCCTTTTAGGGAGGGCTCATGTGTTGGTTGCATCTAACTTTTCTGTGAGGCGGCTTGAGCCCGTTCAAGGTCATGATCATGTCTAGTGTGCTGCCTGCCCCAGCTTCCTTTAGACCACGCTCTTAGACTTGTGCTTCTCAGCTCTGTGGAACAGGCTTCCTTTCTCTGGACTCCCTGTTTTTAAATTTTTCAGGGTAGTTGAGTCAGGTCAGACCTCGCTTGTGGCCTTCATGGATTATGGAGAGGTGATTATTATAGTGAATAATTTATGCAGGTGCATACCTGTAAGCCAGCGCTCAGGATCTTGTCTGGAAAAAATGTGCACAGTTTGGTTCTATGTCAAGAGATTCCTTATGTAAAAGTAATGCATGGTCAGGTCAAGACACTTGTTTCTTTGCTTTTTACATTTGGCAATCTTATTTTTTAAAAAAAACGAGAGAGAGAGAGAGAGAGAGAGAGAGAGAGAGAGAGAGAGAGAGAGAGAGAGAGAAACACTACTTCATAGGCTATCACTTTTGTTCTTAGAACAAGACCCAAAAAGTTGATTTATATAAGTTATGAAGAAGTATAGAATAAGACACAGTTCAATCTTCCTAAGTGTTTGTATTTTGTCAAAGATACTATTCTCTAATATTACTATTAGAAATGAGAGGAGCCTCAGCAGTAAGTGGGAGAGTAAGAAAAGCTATCATTTCATTCCCATAATCTTATGATTTTAGATAAAAGGGAGGCATATGGCTTAATTACTAGATGAGAGAGAGAGAAAGAGAGAGAGAAAAAGAGCGAGCGAGCAGTGTTGAATGGCAGATAAACCTCTGTTGGTCCTTCTGATAGTTTGAAGAAGGAGGTCTTCACCATTCAGATGCCCCAGTAAAAGTAAAGGATCCTTACAGGGGTGTCTGAGAAAGCAGTTCTTGTGAAACACAATTATTGTTGAATGGTAATTGAGTAAATATCAATCACTTGAGTAGTGGATTTTGACTGATGACTTAAAATGTATATATATATAATAAAACTATATTTATTTAAAATATGGTACAGGAAAAGACATATTCCTGATCATTGAATTAGAAAGTCCACCAATACTTCCATTACATTATTTTCTGTATTAAATTTTAGGTTTTGCCTTGTCAAGTTAATAATATTCTCCTTTCAACTCATGTATTCTTATTACTATTAGAGTCTTTTTGTCAGTCATGTATGTATGTCTGGGTCCTTGGGTTAGTTAGGGAGTTGCAGTGTGCACCCACGGGGCTGGGTGAGCAGAGGCTTGGAATAGCTGTGAGCCGAACGAGAGATGAGACCCTCGGGAGAATGTGGCAGTGGGCAATTCTCATTTTATTGTATAGATAGCAGTTGTTTATATAGAGAAAAGTCAGAGGTAGAAACATAGGAAGCAAGATCTGTGAGCATCTCATGAGTTCGATTGGTAGGGGCCAGTATCCTTTGGATACCTATTTTGCATAGATAAATTGAGGAGGCTATGTGACTATACATGGACATGTATAGAATTGTGATGTCAGCAGAGGAAATGCAACCTTATTGTTTAGGTTTGTTATTGCAGCTGGACTAAGTTTAGGCCTTGAATTGCCTGCTTGTCTCAGGGCACAGCTGTGGCCTGCCTGGGGGCTGGAGAGGATTGCTAAGATTTATAGGGGCCCTCAGACTTTGCCTCAATTTTCTTATCAGAAGGAGACAGTCCCAGAAGCCTGCCAGACTCAGCAAAACCATACATCCTCCATGCCCCTCAGCAGGGTCCCACATGTATGTGCGTGTCTGCATGCGTTACACATAGACATCCACACATATATCATATAAACATTACCATCTTTAGTCTATCTTACACTTGTTTTAAGGAATATACCTCAAATTATGCTGAGCTGCATTGTCGAATGTAGCTCACCAAAATGTGTGAATTAAGCACACACTCACACAATGTCTATTGGGTAGCAGTGTGGAACGGAAGAATGCAAGGGTAGAGGGTGACAGACACATCCGGGTCCCAGTGAGGACTGGATGTATTCTCAAGAGGTGGCCTGGCCTGGGCTGTGCTGGTTGGATTTGATCACTGTGGTGTCCAGAACAGGTGTCTGACCAGGTGCTGAAACCATTTGATAGGAGAGCAAAGACCCTCTGAAGGGAGAGTTCTAGGGGAAAGACCCCGAGCTTGGGAGATTGTGTTCTGTGTGTTTACAAGGAATGGGAGAGAGAAAGACTGCTTAGCAGATCCAGTAGTGGTGATGGAGTGGAAGCTGTCAGCCAAGACGTCAGAAAGGAGAGACAACCTGGCCGAAAAGGAGGCTGACCCTTGTCCAACCCACAGTGCTACCCAGGACCCCAGTGGTCATGTGTCTGCACCTTCTTCACAACTAAGCGAGTCAAAGACCAGGCAAACATATAGGCACTAAACTAACCATTGTAGACGTGGCTTCTTGGCTTGGAAATGAGAGTTGTCATTAGCAATATGTAAATCCCATTGTGTGTATGTGTGTGTGTCTGTGTGTGTGTGTGTGTGTCTGTGTGTCTGAAATGTCTGTTAGCCACTAGATGGCAGGACCAGTTCACAAAAATCCACAAATCAACTAACTCACTGGGTGTATTTTTTTTCTAACAAAAGGATGAATGTTATCGAAGTCCAAGTCAAGTAGAAATGAGAAAATGGGCACTTAAAAATTCCAAATATTCCACTTAGTGAGGGGGAGCCCTTAACTGGAACTGGGGACTTAGGGCGTTAGGCACTGGGAGCCGGACTCTTGGGCCCCCAATGAGAGATGCACTATGTGAGCGATTGACGGAGAGGCTACTAAAAATAGAATCTACCTAATTAAGAAATGTGTATCTCAGTTAACCTATACTGATCTCATTCTCTGATGGAGATTCTGTTTGTATCTTTCAGAATGCAGCGAGAGAGCTGTGGCTCATCCAACCCTACCAACAAACTGCAGGCCTATAGCTGACAGCCTGAAAAGAGATGAGCCACCCCAGACCTACCGTGGAGGATCCATGTGGAACCCCGCAGAGAATGATGGGATGAACAAAAGACCCATAGCCACAGCCAATCAGTCAACACAGGATAAGCCAGTGAGACAGACACCAATGATTTTCGACACAATCTACATCAGAAGTACAGAGACCCCTAAGTCCTAAACAATAGAACAGCCTTAATACTCACCCACCATGACTCAGGGAACTGAGCAGAAGAGGGGGCAGAAAGATTGTGAGAGCCACTGTGGGGGAGACTATCCAGAGACATGGTCCTCCTCAGTAACAACACACTAGGGCCGGCGGAACCGGGCTCACTCCTAGGCTATCCATGGTCCCCTGCCCCAAGGACTGATCCAGATGGCCCACAGAGGAGGATGTCCAGCCGATTGGGGATGGGGAAGAGGGGCATTGGGGAACAGGGGATAACAACTCATTGTTTGCCCATTAAATAATGTAACTCATTATGGACAATAAAAAACAATTTTAAAATTTTGCCTTTTATCATATACGTTGGCATTTACTATTTGCTCTATATTGTCCATAAGCTTGTGGCCTGTTTATTCCTTCAGCACTCTTGTCTGAAACAGTAAGCCATAGCGACCATGGTGACTGTATTCTGTGCTGGGACGGGACAGACTGCTTTTGTTTCCAAGGTCCTGCCTAGCTAATGGATGCTTTAGTTTTGGACAGAGATGAGTAGCAGGTGGGGAGGGACAAACTGTAGACTGTCATCAGTCTGAAGCCAAGACCAGCGGTGCTCATGGACAGCTGTCATTCAGCCCTGGGCATTGGGGTCTTCATCACAAAGTGAGGTGACTTCTACTTGCTTAGGTAGCTGTGATGTGTGGCCGGGAATGTAGGCTTGCTCAAGTGCTGGACTTTTCGAAAGGGCAGTTGAAGAGGAAGGATTACAGCAAGAGCAAAAGCCACTGCTTTTCAAGGCTGATAATTTAGGCTGTTGTGAGAACGACTGATATTACTTTATATATTACTTGATAGATTGGTATTACTTGACAATCTGCTTTCAGAACATTCTAGAAGTTACGCTTTAGAAAACGGCAGGACCAAGTTGTGCTGTGTCCAAGAGCGGAACAATAGGGTTTTGTTTTGACTCACGTTTCAGCATCATTTCAGTGTTAAGTCCTGGGAAGTTAAGCCCTAGGAAGAATAGAAAAATATTTTTGTCATTACTTTCTAGTGTCCAAACAACGAAACAAACTATTCTACATGTACGTTAAACACAGTTCCTTAAATTATCAGATACCTAACTACACAGCAGCAATCAGATGTATGTGTATATATTATTTATCAATGTCATAAACAGGATATATAGATTTATTTTAAGAAATTGGCTTATGCGATTCTGGGGCTTTCGCATACACTAGAAGTAATATGGATGAGGATCAAGGTAGCCTTTTTTGTAGGTAGTCAGCCTGGGACTGGCCCTGCCTACCCAGCAGAGACTAGAACTCCAGTCGGACTCAGGGTCATCCGAGATGGCTGTGGACAGCAGCAGCAGCTTCCTGCTTCTCTGTCAGCTTTTCATGGGTTTAGCCCCCACATCCTGAGTCAGAATTCCTCCAAGGCCCACCATCCAATAAGATGCACCCTAATTGGATGCCTAATTTATATGAATGGCCCTGAGCCACGTGTAAGACTAGTTTCCTTTAACCAGTTGGATACGTGAGGGTGGAGAACCATCCTGATGAGGTTAAAGAAGTTATGTCCCTTCTGTGGACATGGACTTGATTCACTTCTCCAAGACACTCGTGGGATCCCTAATGCTGAGTACTAATGAGATGGGTTAGGAGAAAGATCATCCCACAGGTAGATAGGAGGTGGCCTCCGACAGATGACCTCATGTCAGGCAACACTCCCAGGCCATAGATGGCCACTCCCCCAGCAAGAAATCTTTAAAAGTCTGGACTTAAACTTGGGAAGTGGCTTTTGGTTTTTTCCTTCTGTCTGCACTACTGTCTGGGAAGAGCTTGGGACCAGGTGGTGAGTGCTACCTCTCACCTCTTTCTTTCTTCACTTTTGGGTGATTTATGCACTTTGTGTATGTTTTATAAAACTCACAGACCACGTGGTGATGGGGCGACCCTTCCATCCTATTTCTCCTTTTTCCAAGTAATTAATCAGAATAAATGTGCATAATTAAGATCTATTTCTGTCCCTGTGTATAATTCTTTTGCATCAGAGGACACGAACTCGGAGGAGGGGGAGAATTCCAAAAATTCTCTCTGTATCATTTACTGTATCATTTACTGTGAGGTCATAAAACATACACAAAGTGCATAAATCACCCAAAAGTGAAGAAAAGAAAGAGCACACACGTTAAAGAAAATTTCCCTTCTCCCTCCCCCCCTCTGATCTCACACCATGGCTGTGTGTGTGTTACCAGGGCGCATCCATTTCTAAACCTGAACATCAGTCACAGTAGAGAGTAAACCACGCCCACACAGATGACGTAGTTGTTGTGTTTTCTGTGGGGCAAACAGGTCTCTGCTTCAGCAGAAGAGCTTGGTTGGTATCATTTGCATGTAATTTCACTTCATTATTCTTTATATATTTAAAATGAGAAGATAAAAAGATTTAAAGTATTTTCAGTTTATTCTTTTGTAGATGTTAACAGTCCAAATATTTTTTTTCTTATATTTGAGTTTCTGGAAAAAAAAAACCACCAAGCCCTAGTCATCACCCTATATAATTTCATTAATAAAAGAGCACAAATTTAATTTCTTAATTAAAATTTTTGGAGGTGTGTGGACATAAAACAGTAGAGCTTTGCTGATTTTTGGAATAAGCATAGGAATAATAGGAAGAATTCTAACATGTCCCCAGGGTTTTGGATTCTGGTGTAAATATACTTTCTTCCAATTGTTCAATCAAACACTAACGTAGGCACTGCTTAGAGGTATTTTCCAGATATAGTTAAGGTTCCCAAACAGCTGACCTTAAAATGTAACATGTTGGTGGTTCTCACCTAACAACGTGAATCCTTGAAATCTGTGTCAGGAATAGAAAGAGACGAATAGAACCGTGAGGATGCAAGAGACCACGTGGCTGAAATGAGACATTTTGGACTGACCAAAAGCAGGGGTGGTGGGGGGACTGGATTCTCTCCTCTCCATATAGGGCTAGCAGGTATATAGATAATGTTTGGTATCTTCTCTCTCTCTCTCTTTTTTTTGAGGTAAGGTCTCGCTCTAGCCCAGGCTGACCTGGAATTCACTATGTAGTATCAGAATGGTCTCAAACTCATGGAGATCCTCCTACCTCTGCCTCCCAAGTGCTGAGACTAAAGGCATGCGCCACCATGCCCAGTTTTATGTCTTCTCTTTTAATAAGGACATCCGTCCTATTGAACCAGGCACTAGCCTCATGACCTCATTTAACCTATGGATTCCTTTTTGGGCTGTATTTATTTCCAAGTCTAGTTTCACAGGGGCCCAGGGCTTGAGCATGTGATTTTGGAGATACTTTAATCTATAAAGAAGATCCTGAACTCTAGATTAAGACTTCAGCTGGAGGCGACACCTTGACTTCTGTCCAATGAGATTCAGTGGTGAGAATCTAGCCTGGCTCAGCCCAGACTTCTGGCCTCAAAAAAGTCGAGGTAATAAACTTGTATTGTTTGAAGCCACTAAATTTGCAGTAATTTGTTGTGAACTAAAAGAAAACCAAGACAGGGACACCTAGACATCTAGGCTACTCTCATTTTACTCATGGGCAAAATGATGCTCAGGGCAGCACAGAGAGCAGGGATTTGCTGAGGATGGGGGGGAGACAGGTGCTCCAGGAGCCTTGCTCTGAACACTCTTCTTTTAAAAACATATTTTATTCATTCATTTATTTGCATGCAGAACGAGACTGAGAGAAGGGATGCTCCAGGGCCTTGAGCAGCTGGAGCCAAACTCCAGACACATGCGCCACTTTGTGCATCTGGCTTTCTGTGGATGCTGGGGAATTGAACCCAGGTCCTTAGGCTTTGCAGGCAAACGCCTTAAGCACTGAGCTATCTCTCTAGCTCCTTCTATTCTTCTTGGCCTCCTGTTAATGTGGCCAATAGGTTTATTACAAAACAAGAGGTCTTTGTTCAAAATAGTCCTCCTTCTGCTTCTAGAACTTTGTATAGGTCTCGGGAAAGTCAGGATCCTTGTTCTACTTAGAAAAGCCTTAGAGACTCAGTAATTCTTAGTAACTTCCAGGAAGTTCTTCCTTCTGGTTCATTTATATGCGGGGTTTATGTAAACGTGGTGCACAGACCACTTCTATTTGAGTCACTCACAGATCTTGCTGAAAGTGCTAATGCCTGGCCCTACCTCATGGGGCTGACTCAGGGGGCGGGGCTGACACACATAAATGCTCTTGCATATTTGATGCCACAGCATTGTGTCCTTTCCTACTCGCTGGCTTCTCAGAGGAGATTGAGAACATCTGTTCATCGTTCTATGCATAATAGACCATAGCATAATTTTGATTACCTCATTCCCACAAGACTCCAGTGGGATGGTTTATCTTATCATCATTGGAGAGTATCCAGAGTGAGGAACCTTAGTCTTACCTCAGCACTTTGCCTGGTTTCTTTAGGTTGTCACCATTTCATTGTTCCCTTTGCTCTGCTTGCAATAGCCAAACACATTATTACTGAAGAAGAAAGGTTAGTAGACATATTTATATGACCTTAGAGATCAAGGCTCCTCTGGTGGCTTTAAAAGTCAGAGTACCTTAGTTTTCAAGTGTATTAACACCAGGAGATTCATGCTTCACCTTGGTCAAGGACATGGAATTCCTCTCTTTCTGAGCAGCTCCTAGTCCTCATATATCCTTGGGAAGGGGCCTTGTGAGTTCTTGTAAATTTCAGGAACTTCCTGAGGCTTGTAAGGTGCTTATATCTAGAGATTTGTTACTTACTGAGCTAGAAGGAGCTTCAGAACTTCATGAATTAAAAATATATTTATTTGTGTGTGCAAAGTGTGTGTGTGTGTGTGCGCGCACACACACACACACACACACACACACACACACACACACACACACACACACATGCATGCCAGGGCCCCTTGCCACTACAAATGAACACCAGATGCTTACACTACTTTTTGCATCTGGCTTATTGCCTAGTTTGGGAATTGAGCCTGGGCTGGCAGGCTTTGTAAGTAAGCACCTTTAACCTGTGAGCATTCTTCCCAGTCCTTCTTCCTGAGTTTTAACCAGGCTGTACTTCAATTTAGAATCTCCTGACAAGCCTCCCACCAAGTAAAAGTCATTGCCACCTTCCCTTCACCCTTCCTCATTAAGGAGTCTGGCTTGAGTGATGTGAGCCTTGGTTTACTTACCTATCTCTATCTGTTTGCTGTATTAATCACTTCTCATCGCTGTGACAAATCCTGACAAAACCAACATAAGAAAGGAAGGAAGGATTTATTTTGGCTCACAGTTTGAGAGTACAGCTCATCGCGGAGGGGACGCATGACAGGCCAGCAGAGGGGTGAGGCATCCCGTCACACTGTGTTCTCTGTCAGGAAGCAGACAGCGATGCATGCTGGAGCTCTTACTTCTTTTTATTGAGAAAAGTTCCTCACCTGTGGAATAGTGCTCCCACATTTAGATGGGGGTCTTCCCTTCTCAAGTAACTCAATTGAGAAATTCAGGCATGTCCAGAGGTTTGTCTTCTAGGTGATTCTGATTCTGTCAGGTTGACAACATTAACCATCACAGCCACCCAGTTATCTAGATGGGGTTGCTCTGCTGATTTATGTTGGCCTTAGTCAAGGTGTTTGTTGTAGATTTGGGCATAGGGTCACTTAACATTCACGGGTCAATTTCATGCAACAAATTTATGAACCATAGGAATCTTTGTTGTCCCTTTAAAAAAACAGTTATTGAAAACTTCCATAAGTAGAGACAATATACCATGATCATAACCCCCTCCCCTGATGACCATTTCCCCTTCCAAGTCCCCCATACACTGACTCCCTTCCTCTCCACCTAGACTGTCATCCGTCTTGATGTCATTTTTTATGTGTGTCTTGTGTAGGTAGCATCAGCCACTGTGAGGTGAACCTCAGGAATCCTAATGTTGTCCTACGCTTTGTGTTCAGTGGTCACCTTCCTTTGAGCAGAGGAGTTGGTCTACTATTCATTTTCTAAGGATGCAGACATTTACAATGGACTTGACCAAACCATTTTTAAGATTAAAAGAGCATGGATGAAAAAAAATTTTTCAATGCTTAACCTGGAAGCCAGCTGCTACTACTACATTTCAAAGTGGATGCTAGAAACGGGCCAAGAAGATGCCCAGTGCTCCCCTAACCCTCAGCGGAGGTGTTTCAGACTCTGCTCACCTGGTTGGCCTTTGAAAATTAGAGCTTTTAATGCATTAGGTGGATCCAAGTGTTGTCAAATTCTATTAGTGATGCTTTCAAACTCCAAGAAGCCATAGCATGTACCCTAGGCTCTTGGTTGCTCAGTGGTGAAAACTGAGTGTGGCTTGAACCACTGACAACCTGGATCTGCTCGGCCTCAGACAATGACAAGAGCTTTTACCAGAGGGGACCAGTTTAGTAAGAGTTCTGGGGATTGAATGCTGTGGTGGAGGGAGGGCAGCAGACTTCTGACGATTAACTTTTAGCGGGCTAGTGTTCCTTCGTCTACTATTTTTTAAAAAATATTTAAAAAATATTTTATTTATTAATTTTCAAGCAGAGAGAGAGAGAGAGAGAGAGAGAGAGAGAGAGAGAGAGAGAGAGAGAGAGAGAGAGAGAGAGAGCACCAGGGCCACCACCTTTTGGTTCTGGCTTATGTGGGTTCTGGGGAATTGAATCCAGGGCCTTAGGCACTGGAGGCAAGTGCCTTAACTGCTGAGCCATCTCTCCAGCCTTCATCTACTATTTTTGAAGGGAAGGAAGAAATGTGATTTCACAGTGATATTTCTTTGCAATAAATTCAATTTTTTGATAACCATCTCTCTGTAGGCAGTTGTTGAAGTTTGAGGCCACCGATCCAATCCTAACACTCTAGTTCTTCAAAAACCTAAAGCAGAGAAAGTCTATGAAATAGATTTAAAACCCCCTCTTTTTCCTACGGTCTCAGTCAACAGTACACAGACCTCTTCTGTGACCAGATATGTGGTTCCTCTCTCATATCAAGCGGTCTTCTGACACGAGCTTGGGTATCTACAATTTAATTTAACTTTGATGTCATCTGTGATTAGGTCACACAGGACAGGACACGGGGCTCTGTCTCTCAGACGCCAGCTCCGCATCTGCACCACCAGAATTCCAGACAAATGGCCACATTGGAGGTTCACATAGGCCACTTGGCTGTGGTCACTTTCTAGAACAGCTCAGGAAACTGTGAACTACTTTACTTGTTTTGCCAGTTTGTCACAGATTATAAAGTATATCATTCAATACCATATCACCTCCAAACCTGCCCTCTTGCTGGAATGACTGATACGATCATGTCAGATACAACTCATGTTCTGGTTGCAGGAGGGCTAAACGATTCCCTCTGCTCACTCTGTTGGCTCTCCTGGCAATCGGTCCCTCCCCAAGGGCTAGCCAGGAGTCCTAGACTTCAGTTACTTTATCTACACACAAAATATAGCATCCCTGACATCCCAAATGATTCAGAAGCTTTGGGTCTCAAGTAGACCAAAAAGCATTATGTGTCATTTTTTATTATATAATCACAGTTACTATGGAAGTTTTCCTGCCTTGGGAGACATTCAGGCATTATTCTGAAACTGTGTGTCTTATCTCCTCAGTCTTTATATTCTAATCAACTCTATGGAAATCGTTTTCTCCGCTGTACAAATTTTGTGATTTATTTTATTTCTTGTGTGTGTGTGTGTGTGTGTGTGTGTGTGTGTGTGTGATATGTGGTGTATATACTTCTATGTGCACTTATTGCACCCCGTATGATTAAGGGAAGAGTCATCAAGATGCTTGTATAAGTCTCTCTCTCTCTCTTTCTCTCTCTCTATATATGTATATACTGAATATTGAACATCTGGTATATACAATTTCATAAAATAAATAAATCAACACTCTATAGGAAGTAAAGGCACAGATTGGCTTCAACACAATAATGGATAATTTCAGAAGCCAACCAATTAACAGATCATTCAGGCAAGAATCAATGAAGAAACGAGTTAAATGATGTTATAGATCAAATGACTTAACACACATCTACTGAATACTCCATCCAAGCACTGAATAACACAAATTCTTAGTAGCCAATGGAACATTCTCAAAAAATAGACCACATTTTAGGACATAAAGCAAGTCTTAACCAATATAAGAAAATTAAATTTTTTTTTGTGTTTTAACAGTTTTCAAAGGAATAAAACTAGGAAATATCAGTAAGTAAAACTACAGAACATACAAAAACTTATGGAGATTAAATAAAGCTGATGTTGAGTGATGATTGGAGTATTGAGTTCATCAAGAGGGAAATTAAAGAAAAATCCTACAATTGGATGAAAACAAAAACGATACATACCAAGACCTGTGGGATATAAGGAAAGTATTCCAATGGGGTAGTTTATAGCTAAAAGTGTCTGCATAAAAAAAATCAAAGAAATCTCAAATAAATATCTTTATATCCACCTCAAAGCCTTTGGAAAACAAGACCAAGCCAAACCCCCAAATCAGCACATGGAAGAAACAATGAAGACCAGAGCAGAAATTAAATGAAAAGGAAATGAACAATACAAAGAATCAATGAAACAAAGAGTAGTTTCTTTGACAAGCTAAACAAGATTGACAAAGTTTCAGCCAATCTAACCAAAAATTATATAGAGAGAAGACCCTAATTAGTAAAATTAGAGATGAAAAGGGATATATTACAAGAAACACCAATGAAATTCAATCATTAAGGCATGTTTTGAAAAACCTATATTCTAATAAATTGAAAATTCCAGAAGCAATGAAATGTGAGCTATGAAATTTAAACCAAGAGGGTAGGAACAATTTATGTAGATATATAACAAGCAAGGAGGTTGATGAAGGATTTAAAATCTCTGAATGAATAAAATTTGAATCCCATATGGCTCCATTGATGAAAAACCCAAATATTTGCAGAAGAACTAATACAAATGGTTGTTAAACTATCCCATAAAACATAAAGAATGCAAAGTACAAAATAAATATTACTCTAATGCCAAAACCAGATAAAGTACCACAAAAATATATTATGGGCTATTTCCCTGAATAATATGGATGTAAGAATTCTCAATAAAATACTTGTAAAATGAATTCAACTGCCCAATTGGGACACTTGCTGGAATTATAGAAACTGACTCTTGGATTTGTTTGCCTAAGATTGAGCTGGCTACTTTTTAGAGCAGAGATTTAAAGAAGAAAACTTCACCCCTGGAGTCATTTAAACTACGAGTGAACCTGCTTCGTTTGCTGCTGCTCTGATGTTGTGGCTGTGGTATCTGTGGACAGACACTCATCAGTGTTTTTTAAAAAATATTTTATTTATTCATTTTCAAGCAGAGATATACAGAAGAGATAGATAGATAGATAAAGCACCAAGGCCACCACCTTGTGGATCTGGCCTATGTGGGTACTGGGGAATTGAACCGAGGGCCTTAGGCACTGGAGGCAAGTGCCTTAACCACTGAGCAATCTCTCCAGCCCATCAGTGTTTTTATTGAATAACAAAATACTGTAAAACACGAGTGAGTTGACCATACCTGGGCAAAAGACAGGCAACACATGAATAAGTATTTGACTCCAAATTTTTTTAAATTTTAAAGGAAGGGACTTAGGGTTATAACCCGTTGGTTTCTGTTGATCCAGAAAGTGTGTGCGCATAAATATTCTCAGAAAAGTTGTTTGTAAGTTCCATAAGAAGTATTCCTACAGTGTTTCCTATACTTCGTTGTAAGATGCAACTAAAAGAATTCTTAGAAAGGGAATTTCTACCTTGCAGCACTTACTTTAGAAATGAAAAATGTCTTCTCAGAATAGATGTAAGTTGGCAGTATTCTTTAGTTGGTTTCTTGACTTATGGGTTAGAAATTATCATAGGGGGAAGCTGACTAGAATCCCCAGAAACCATCGCACATCTTGGCCAAGAAAATAAATGGAAAAAAAAAAGAATGTTGAAAGTTAGTGGCATTCTACCCAAAGACTTAAAAAAAAATGGAAGACTACACTAAAGATATCCACAATAAATTCACTAGCTTTGACCCTAGGTCTTGAAGGGCCAGAACCCAGGTAAAAATGCCAGGGATGGTGGCATGTACTTGTAATTCCAGTGCTGGGGAGGCAGAGACAGGTGGATCCCTGGGACTCACTGGCCAGCCAGTGCAGCCTAAGTAGTAAGTCGTAGGCTAATGAGATATCTTGTCTTTGCCATCAGACGTTGTCCTCTGACTTCCATGCAGATGGACATAGTGTTCATGTAGACCCACACATACCTGAACATTCATGCACACATCGAGGGAGGGAGAAGGGGAGAGAGAAAGAGTGAGTGAGTGAGGAGAGAGAGAGAGAGAGAGAGAGAGAGAGAGAGAGAGAGAGAGAGAGAGAGAGAGAAACCTTGGGTGTGCTTTGTCTACTTTCCAATAATGTGAATTAAGGAATTATTCCTTTTAAGTAAAATACTGGTCACTAGAGGCTAGAAAGGGTAAGAAGGGAGGGCGGAGAGTATGATGTTGGATCCAGTTACCAGGTGAATAAGATATAGTGTCCTAATGCGTAATCAGGTAATTATATAATAAAACATCAATTTATTAGACTTTTTTTTTAAACTAGGAAAGAGGACTGGATGGATGGCTTAGCAGCGAAGGTACTTGCCTGCAAAGCCTAAAGACCTGGGTTTGATTCCTCAGTACCCACATAAAGCCAGATGCACAAAGTGGCACATGTATCTGGTGTTCATTTGCAGTGGCTAGAGGCTCTGGTATGCCCATTCTCTCTGTCTCTCTTCTCTTTATCACTCTCTGCTTATAAATACATACATAAATAATAAATAAATAAATAAGAATTAGGAAAGAGAAGTTCAAAGGTTCCAACAACAAAGAATGTTTAAGGAGCTAGAAGGGCTATTTTCCCTGATTTGACCACTCCATGTGACATATATATATATATATATATATATATATATATATATATATATATCAAGTGATCACACTATACAAATATGTATAACTAAAAATGAATATCAAGGCTGGTGATGTTGCTTAAGAGTATTGGGGGTAGCATGTACCCAGCACACATACTCAGGGCCTCCCTCAAAAATAAAGAAGTTAACTTTTTATCCTAAGCTGTATTGCATTGAAATTTCGCCACATGTAATCATTGATTATCATTACCAGTTTTCCCAGATAATTCATTTCATTTGAGGAAATATACCCTCAAAATCAGGACATATTCAGAATTTTTGTTAAATGTAAGCACCCCACCAATGTTTATCTCAAACAAGTGTAGAAGAAATGTACATGAGACAGCATTTCTTTGTTTTTTAAAAAATATTTTATTTATTCATTTTCAAGGAGAGAGAGAGAGAGAGAGAGAGAGAGAGAGAGAGAGAGAGAGAGAGAGAGAGAGAGAGAACATGAGCACCAGAGCCACCATCTTGTGGATCTGGCTTATGTGGGTACTGGGGAATTAAACCGGGGCCTCAGGCACTGGAGGCAAGTGCCTTAACCGCTGAACCATCTCTCCAGCCCCAGAATTTTTTTTTCACTTTTTTTTAAATATATATTTATTGTTCATAATGAGTTACATTATTTAGTGGGCAAACCATGCGTTGTTATCCCGAATTCCCCAATTCCCCCCCTCCCCATCCCTGATCAGTTGTATATCCTCCTCCGTGGGCTGTCTGTATTAGTCCTTGTGGCAAGGGATCCTGGATATCCTAGTACTCATCCCGGTCTTCCTGGCCCAAGTGTGTT
>PVHP010031500.1:0-21072 GCA_004024765.1 Zapus hudsonius | reverse complement strand
ATCCCAGGCCTGCCCTCCCCGGCCATCCCAGGCCTGCCCTCCCCGGCCATCCCAGGCCTGCCCTCCCCGGCCATCCCAGGCCTGCCCTCCCCGGCCATCCCAGGCCTCTAGGCCTGCCCTTCCCAGTCATCCCAGCCTCCCAGCCTGCTCTCCCCGGCCATCCCATGCTCTCAGCATCCTCTCTCCACCATGCCATCCTCTGGTTGGGTTTTCTAGGAAAGGTCTCTTCATGTCCAGCTGTTAACATGGGTCAGCCCACCATACACCACTGTTCTGGGGGAACACAGGCTCCTAGAATGTTCTGCTCTAAGGTTACATATTCTTTCTCAAAAGTTCACCTTATAGGGTGGCACCTAATGTAAAATCTTGACTCTTCCCAGCAGGCTTTCCTTTAAAGACACAGTTGTTCCCAGCATACTCTATTCTAAAATACATCATTCCCAGCACCTTCTTCTATAATCTCCCCCAAACCTAGGCCAGTACTTTTCAATATAAATACAATGTAGGCTGGGCGTGGTGGCTCACGCCTTTAATCCCAGCACTCAGGAGACAGAGGCAGGAGGATCACCATGAGCTCGAGGCCACCCTGAGACTACATTGTAAATTCCAGGTCAGCCTGGGCTAGAGGGAGACCCTACCTTGAAAAAACAAAAACAAAGCAAAACAAGACAAAAAAAACCAAAGTTTTAAAAAAATTTTTTTCTTTATTAAGCAGAGAGATACAGAGAGAGAAAGAGAGAGATTGAGAGCACCAGGGCTAACACCTTGTGGGTCTGGCTTATGTGGGTACTAGGAAATTGAACTTGGGGCCTTGGGTACTGGAGGCAAGTGCCTTAACCACTAAGCCATCTTTCCAGCCCCAAACAAAAAGTTTTTAAAGTAAAATATTTTAGAGCCAGGAGTGTTGGCAGAAGCCTTTAATCTGAGCACTACTGGAGGCTGAGGTAGGAGGATCACCACAAGTTCAATGCCAGCCTGGGCTAGAGTGAGACCCTGCTTCAAAAAAAAAGGAATTGGGTGATTGTTTAGTGGTTAAAGGCACTTGCTTGCAAAGTTTGGCACTAGTTTGATCTCGTGCCCACATAAAGTGCACAAAGCGTAGCACCTGTCTGGAGTTTATTGGCAGCAGCAAGAGGCCCTGGTGTAGCCATTCTCTCCCTCTCTTGGTCACATAAATAAGTATCTTAAAAAAGAAAAATAATTATGTGTATATAGAGCTATTATTTTATTTCCTAGTTGTTCATTATTAGTATTTTTGGTTGATTTTTAAAATTTATTTATTTATTTGAGAGAGAGTGAGAGAAAGGCAGAGAGAGAGAGAGAGAGAGAGAGAGAGAGAGAGAGAGAGAGAGAGAGAGAGAGAGAGAGAGAGACTGAGAAGACTGGGTGTGCCAGAGCCTCCCAGCACTCGGGAGGCAGAGGTAGGAAGATCACCATGAGTTCGAGGCCACCCTGAGACTACATAGTGAATTCCAGGTCAGCCTACCTCGAAAAAACCAACGAAATTAAGGTGGAATGAAGCCACATGTGTTGCTTTGTGCCAGGAATCATTTTTCAAGCAGAGAGAGGGAGAGAGAGAGAGAGAGCGCGAGCGCACCAGGGCCACCACCTTGTGGGGCTGGCTTATGTAGGTACTGGGGAATTGAACCAGGGGCCTTAGGCACTGTAGGCAAGTGCCTTAACCGCTGAGCCATCTCTCCAGCCCGGTCTTTTTTTTTTTTTTTCCAAGGTAAGATCTCGCTCTAGCCCAGGCTGACCTGAATTCACTATGTAGTCCCAGGCTGGCCTCAAAATCACAGTGATTCTCCTATATCTGCCTCCCGAGCGCTGGGACTAAAGGCATGAGACACCATGCCCAACAGAGAGAGAATGGGTGCACCAGGGCCTCCAGCCACTGCAAATGAACTCTAGATGCATGCGCCACTTCGTGCATCTGGGCCCTTAGGCTTTGCAGGCAAGCACTTTAGGTCAGCCTGGGCTAGAGTGAGACCCAACCTCGAAAAACCTAAAAAAAGCAAAAATCAAATCACCCAATATATGATTTCAATTCAATGGGTGATCAATATAAAAAAACAAAACTCACTGGCATATGTTACATTGTGCTTTTCATACTACAGTGAACTCCAGTGTGTATCTGACCTGACAGCACCACTCAGCCGTATGGCAAGTTCTCATTAAGCCACCCACACATGGCTGACGGTGCTGTGGCCGTCCCAGCATGGCCTTCTCAGGTGGTGGGAAGAATTCCTGGGAAACTGTGTGGGTTGGCCATTCCTTCCTGCCTGCTCAAGACTCTTGCCTGTAAGTCCCTTCATCATGCCCCTTTCTCTGCCCCCAGGGCAAAGTCTCATTCGTGGTTGAGCACAGGCTGGTTTACCATGGTGATTGCGGTGGAGCTGTGTGATCACGTGCACGTCTATGGCATGGTCCCTCCTGACTACTGCAGGTGAGCCCTCCCGACCAGTGCCCTCAGGGGACCATGCCTCGTTTCTAGCTGCAGAGCTCGGCTGGAGTGCTTCTGAACCCCTACTGGTCTGCAGAGATGGGCCGCTCGGAGCTGCCTCAGGGGTTTCACCCCAAGCTTGGTCCAGGTTTTTTTTTTAATTATCCATAATGAGATAAATTTAATGAACAAACAGTGAGTTGTTATCCCCATTTCCCCAATGCTCCTCTTCCCTATCCTACTCAACTGGATATCCTCCTCCGTGGGCAGTCTGGATCAATCCATGGGGTAGGGGATTATGGATTTCCTAGGAGCCAGCCCGGTTCCACCCACCTTAGTGTGATGTTACTGAGGGGGGGGGGCATGTCTCTGGGAGTTCTCCCCACCATGGCTCTTACAATCTTTCCGCCCCCTCTTCCGCTCAGTTCCCTAGGTCATGGTGGGTGAGTATTAAGGCTGTTTTATTGTTGAGGTCTTAGGGACCTCTGTACTGCTTAGGTTGTGTTGAAAATCGTTGGTGTCTGTCTGCAGGTTTTTTAATTAATAGTAATGACACCAGGCGTGGTTGCACACATCTTTAATCCTAGTTCTCAAGAGGCAGAGTTAGGAGGATCGCTGTGAGTTCAAGGTCAGCCTGAGCTAGAGTGAGACTCTACCTCAAAAACAAAAGAAGAGCTGGGCGTGGTGGCGCACGCCTTTAATCCCAGCACTCGGGAGGCAGAGGTAGGAGGATTTCTGTGAGTTCAAGGACACCCTGAGACTACATAGTGAATTCCAGGTCAGCCTGGACTAGAGCAAGACCCTACCTCAAAAAACAAAACAAAACAAAAAGCACAAAAGAAGAAAATAGTAATGATTATATGAAAACCCCATTAGGTGTCAGGTGTGTCTTACTGAGTGCTGACCTCAAACATGGCAGCACTTAATACCTTGATTACTCCACAGCAACACTAAGGTACAGGTACTGTCATTTCTCCCCATTTCTTAAGTGAGCAAAACCTAGGGAGGGTGTTTGGAGGGCTTAACTAGGCTGGGCTCCAGGGCCAAGTTCTTGCTATTGTCATATTGGGGGGAAGAAAAAGGTTCCATCACCTTTAAAAGAAGCTTGATGGTCACAAACCTAATCCACCATATGCCCATTTATAGATGAGGAAACTGAGGCCCAAGGAAGGGCAAGTGAGGGGTGGAAAGAAGGGCCTCACAGGTGCCCACCCTGCCCTAATGTCCCCATCTGCTGTCCCCAGCCAGCGGCCCCGTCTGCAGCGCATGCCCTACCACTACTATGAGCCCAAGGGGCCGGATGAGTGTGTCACCTACATCCAGAATGAGCACAGCCGCAAAGGCAACCACCACCGATTCATCACGGAGAAGAGGGTCTTCTCGTCCTGGGCACAGCTGTACGGCATCACCTTCTCCCACCCCTCCTGGACCTAGCCTCCCTGTCTGTGTGACCTTGGAGGGATGCGAGAGAAAAGGCTCTGGACCCAAACCACTTGACCATGGCCGTCTTCCGACTAATCCAGGCTGGCTGGAGTGCTTCCTGGCCAATCAGGGCCTTGATGAGTTGTGTTCTCCAACCAACAGGGCTGGGGATATCTCTTGACCAATCAGGGATTTGGGATTCTGTTTGGTTATTCAGGTGTTGGGTTTTTCTAGTCCAGTCAGGGTCTGCGCATAGTCAATCAGGGTATAGGGGTCTTTCTGAGTCAATCCGAGGCTAAGGACATGTCCTTTCCCATGAGGCCTTGGTTCAGAGCCCCAGGAATGGACCCCAAATCATTCTCTCCTTATCAGGGATAAATCCTGTCCCAAGGAGCTGGGGACACTCAGTCCCAGCATCAGAGAGTGTGTGGGGTAAGAGCTGTCAGGAGGTCAGAGTCAGATGTCCAGGTGTGGGCTTCTTCCTGAGTGACCTTGGATGAGCCCCCTCTCTTCCTGACTCTCTCTGTCCATGTCAGGTTCTGGTATGGAGTTGGAGATCCTTCCATACCACTCCCCATGGTCTCTAAGTCTGCATCTCCAGCCACAATCCCTTGCTGGAGACTCCTCTTCCTGAGTGGGAACTGAGGTGCCCTTCCCCACCTCTCTGGAAAAGTTTTGGGTATTTTTGGGCAGACACCCCCTTGGGGGGACTCTAACAGGAAGAAAGGAAACCTTAAACTGTTTTCTTAGCCCCTCAGCCCAGCTGCCATTAGCCTGGATTTTGAAAGGCCAGGCCTTTCTTCCTACCCTCCTGCAGGAAGGGACTTCCCCTGCCCAGGAGCCTTTGGGGCTGAGAAAGGGGGATCCCAGGCACAATGGGGTCCTGTGCAGACTTTGGAGATGCTGGGGGCTTGGGGAGGGTCTTTCTCCCTCAAGCTGGGCCTGGGATGGGTGTAGGGAGTGAGGAGCTGGTCACCAGGGTTCTGTCCCTTGCTCAGGCACTTTAACAAGCTGGGGCTGGGTGGGGTGTGTGCTCTGCTCTTGAGCATCCTGTGAGGGAAGGGCTTCCGACAGGAGGCTGTGGAATGGGGGAGATCAATGGAGACCAGCTGTGAGCCACTGCACACTGGGGCAGTGGGGGAGCAGTGAGAACCCCATGTCTGGTTTTCTAATGATTTGTACAGGAATAAACACACCTAAGCCCCAGCTGTGTGTCCTGTGTCAGCTTCCTCTTTCTCTCTCTCTCAGCTGGGGGTGTCCGGAGGACCAGGCCCACACCCTCTTCTAGGCTGGGAGCTTACAAAGGAGGTCAGTCAGCAGCTGGCCAGGGAATCTTGGGTCCAGAATGATCTCTGTGCCAGTGTGATCTTGGGCAAGTCACTTCATCTCAGAGAACACCGGCGGCCCCCCAAAAGCGCAGGTTCTCGGAAGGAAGGGGCACCATGCGTTCTAGGAGGCATTTCTGCCTGGGTTGGGGGAAGACATCAGCCACAGAGAGTGGGCAGAAAGGCAAGGCAGGCAGACTAGGGCCAGAGGTCAGCACTAGGGGCTGGGGATCTTAGAGCCGGGAAATTTCCTGCCCGGTGACTCTGCCCATGGCAGGACGTGGTGAGCCATGGCCTCGCATTGCTGCCAGCCTCTGAGCACAAGGGCTGTTTACTCCAGGTTGGCGGGAGACAAGGGGTCCCTGACTCCTGAGAGATTACAGTCTGTTTAAGCAGATAAGATACCCTTGGGAGCCAGGCCTAACAAAGGGTAACTGTGCAGAGGAGGGCTGGCGGCCCGCTGGGATCTCCTGGCGGACTGCTGGGGGTGGAAAGAGCGCTGTCCTGGGCTTGAGGCCAGCCAGGAGGGTGGGCTACAGGAGCAGAGAATGGAGGCTAGCATTTGTCTCTCTTTGTGGTCCCTAAAAGCCACGTGCCACACACTGTACCAGGTGCAATTGGTGAGGGAAAGAATGTCGCTTGGGACCAATGGCTCAGACTGAAGCCCAGTGGTGGGAGTCAGATGGCCACAGCCGGAGGATCTCAGACAAGACTCAGGGCCAGATGGCCAAAGGCCAGGAATGCCTGTCTGAGGGTGGCAAGGCCTGCACAAGTCTAGCAGGCTGGGCAGGAGGCTGGGGGGTAAGAAGGCCCAGGAGGCGAGCAGTCCCTGGGATGCAGGCAGTGATGAGGGTACTACTTGGGGGGGAAGGGACCCCTTGCAATGCCACCACAAGGGGCACCTGAAGCCCTGCATGAGCTTGGAGATAGGACACTTCCAGCTCTGTGCAAAGGCTTCTGGGAGTTTAGTTCTTGCAGGGGTTTCTGGGTAGAATTTCCCTCAGAACACTGGAGAAGGTTGCCAACAGACATCAGGAGGGTCGGCTGCTGGGTGAGCACCGGTGGCTAGAATTCAGTTGGGCCTCAGGAGGTGCGATGTTGGTGGAAGATGGCGAGCGCTGGAGGTCCCAGAGCCTAGTTCTCCACCCCAACCCACCCTCTCAGCTGGAACCCCAAGGAGACCTGTTGCTCGTTGCCAAAATTAGCTTCTGAAGCCCACTTCTCCACGGCTCTGAAAATGGCTCCTCATTCATTCCTAACCAGGACCGAGCCCATCTCCTCAGGCCCCCTAGTGCCACCAGCTCCTTGCTCTGGGTTTGCATCCCTGGGTGGGAGGAGGGAGGCTCCAGGAGGCCCTTCCACCTCCTCACCTCAGCCAGAGGGCCTGAACCCTCTCTGCCTTAAAGACTGTCCTTCCCACAGGTGCCTGCTCCCCTTGGTCCCTGTCTGGCTTCCTCTCTAGCTGTTTCCTGAGGATGTGTGTCACTGGTTCCGCCAGCACCACCGCCAGGCCCACCTGGGCTCCCCCCCCAACATCCTCCCTGCCCTGTTCCCAGTGCTGATCCACACGAGTGGTCCTGTGTGAGCCTTAGTGAGGTGGCCTGAATTAGCTACCTCCCCACCCCCCTGCAGGGCTTCCTTCAAGCCTTGGAATTTTTTCTGTAGACAAAATATTTTTTAAAATATTTTATTTATTCATTTTCATGCAGAGAGATGGAGAGAGAGAGAGAGAGAGAGAGAGAGAGAGAGAGAGAGAGAGAGAGAGAGAGAGAGCGCATCAGGACTACCATCTTGTGGGTCTGGCTTATGTGGGTCCTGGGGAATTGAACCCAGGGCGTTAGGCACTGGAGGCAAGTGCCTTAACTGCTGAGCCATCTCTCCAGCCCACAAAATATTTTTAAAATGTTGTTTTTAATTGGCTTTTAAATTTATTTGCAAGCAGAGAGAGAAAGAAGAGAGGCAGAGAGAATGGGTGTATCAGGGCCTTTGGCCATTGCATACAAACTCCAGATGTATGTGCTACTTTGTGCATCTGGCTTTACATGGGAACTGGGGAATTGAACTCAGGTACTTCAGCTCTACAGGCAAGTTCTTTAACCACTGAGCCATTTCTCCAGCCCTCTTTTTCTTTTTTTAAAAGAAGGAAAAGGTTCAGCTTACAGATTTGAGGAAATCTATTATGACAGTGAAAACACGACCAGAGCAGACAGATCACATAAGCAGGGAGGAAGTAGAGAGAGGAATGCTCCTTTTTTTTTTCTTTTGTGTGTGATTAGCGGGCAGGGTCTCACTGTAGCCCAGGCTGGCCTTGAACTCACAGCAATGCTCCTACCTCTGGAGCTGGGGTCAAAGGTTTGCGCTACCACACCTGGCCTCCGTTTTTCCTTTCTTTTTTTAAAAAAATATTTTATTTATTCATTTTCAAGCAGAGAAATGAGAGAGGAGAGAGAGAGAACCAGGGCCACCACCTTGTGGGTCTGACAAATGTGGGTACTGGGGAATTGAACCTGCAGCCTTAGGCACCAGAGGCAAGTGCCTTAACTGCTGAGCCATCTCTCCAGCCCTCGTTTTTCCTTTCTTTAGGAAATAGAATTGTGAAACCTTAATATCCTAGAATTATTAGAAAATATATTTTTATTATATGAAAGTGAAATAATGAAAGCATGTACATTATTTTTTTCTAATTAAAATTTTTTGTTTTATTTTTATTTATTTATTTTGGTTTTTTGAGGTAGGGTCTCACTCTAGCCCAGGCTGACCTGGAATTCACTCTGTAGTCTCAGGGTGGCCTCGAACTCACGGTGATCTTCCTACCTCTGCCTCCCAAGTGCTGGGATTAAAGGCGTGCGCCACCACGCCCAGCTAAAAATTTTTGTTTTAAAAACACATCAGGGGCTGGATGTAGTGGCCTATTCCTTTAACTCCAGTACTGGGAGGCAGAGGCAGAACACTGAGCTCAAGACCAGCCTGGGACCACAGAGTGAGTTGCAGGTCAGCCTGCGCTAGAATGAGACCCTACCGCAAAGAAGAAAAAAAAAAATTAAAAGTTAAAAAAAAAAAAACATAGCAGGGGCTGGAAAGAGGGTTCAGTGGTTAAAAGTGCTTGCTTGCAAAGCCTGATGGCCTGACTTCAGTTCCCCAGTACCCACATAAAGCCCGATGCACAAAGTGACCTGAAGTTCGTTTGCAGTGGCAGGAGACCCTGGCACATCTATATCCTCTTTCTCTGCCTGCCTCCCTTTCAAGTAAATAAATAAGAGATTGAAATTAAGGAGCTGTAGACATGGCTCAGCAGTTAAGGTGCTTGTCTGCAAAGCCTAACAACCAGGGTTCAATTCCCCAGTACCCACCTAAACCCAGATGCACAAAGTGGTGCATGCATTTGGAGTTCATTTGCAGTGTCTAGACACCCCGGTGTGCCCACTTTGTCTCTGCTTGTGAAAAAAAAAAATTTTTTTTAATTTAAAACATCAAAATTTACCCTCTTAACCATTTCTCCCTGTTTTCCAACAGGGACTCAGCAGTTTTCCATCATGCAGATCTGAAACGCTGATCTCAGTAAGTCACTCCATGTCCAGCCCTGGAAACCGCTGCTCTCTTTTCTGTGCATTTATGTATAAATAGTATATGTGCAGAGAGAATGGGTGTACCATGGCCTCTTCCAGCCTCTCTCACTGCAACCAAAGTCCAAACACATGCACCACTTTTATTTTCTTGTTTTTGCTTTTTTGAGGTAGGGTCTTGCTCTAGCCCTAGCCCAGGCTGACCTAGAATTCACTCTGTAGTCTCAGGGTGGCCTTGAACTCACAGCAATCCTACCTCTGCCTCCCGAGTGCTGGGATTAAAGGCGTGTGCCACCACGCCTGGCTCACATGCACCACTTTATGTATCTGGCTTTTTGTGGTTTCTGGGAAATTGAAACCAAGCCTGCAGGCTCTGCAAGCAAGTTCCTTAACTGCTGAGCCATCTCCCCAGCCCCTTTTTGTTTCTATGGGTTTGACTTCAGATACCTCCTATAAGTGGAATCATGCCAGATTTGTCCTTTTGTGATGGGTGATTTTATTTAATCTAACATCCTCAGAGTTCTATTATTATTTTACTTTTTGGGGTCTTAGGATTTGACCCAGGGTTTCTCCCATGCTAGGCAAGAATTGTGTCAGCTTCCTGTTTGAGGGGTTATAGGCATGAGTGACCACACCTAGCAGTTTTTGACAGAATTTTTTCTCAATGTAGGGTCTCGCTCTAGCCCAGCTGACCTGGAATTCACTATGTAGTCTCAGGGTGGCCTTGAACTCATGGTGATCCTCCTACCTCTGCCTCCCAAGTGCCAGGACTAAAGGGGTCAACACCACACCCAGTCCTAATTTTTAAAAAATATTTTTATTTATTTGAGAGAGAGGAAGAGAGAGAATGGGTGTACTCGGGCCTCATGCTACTGTAAAGGAATTTCAGATGCATATGCCATTTTGTGCATCTGGCTCTGCATGGATACTGGGAAACTGAACCTGTCTGGCAGGCTTTGCAAGCAAGTGACTTCAATCACTGAGTCATCTCCTCAGCCCAGTATAATTTTTTGAGAGTATTTTATATAGCCCAGGCTGGCTTTGAACTAGGTTGTCAGCTAGAGCTGAGGATGACCTTGAACTTCTGATCCTCCTCTCTCTCCAGAGGGCTGGGATTATAGGCATGTGCCACCATGCCTGTCTTATGTTGTGCTGGGGATGGGACTCAGAGCTGTGTGCCTGCTAGGCTAGCACTCAAGCTACATTCCCAGCTCCAGGATTGTTTGTTTATTTGCATGCAAGTGCATGGGTGCACCAGGGCCTCTTGTCACTGCAAATGTCTGCCTTACATGGCTGGCTTGGGAATTGTTCCTGGGTCATCAGGCTTTGCAAGCAATTGCCTTCAACCACTGAACCATTTTCCCAGTCTTCCTCCAGTATTGTTTTATACATAAACGAACAGATACTTGTGTGAGTCTCACCTCTGGGAGGGGGGATCCTTTAACACAGAATGGCCCCCTCAGTTCTACTTTGTCTCATCTGATCTAGGATGCTTTCATTTTGGAGATTTTAAATAGATTTATTTATTTGTTTATTTGTGGGTGTGGGTGTGTGGAGGTCAGGGGACAACTTCAAAGGTCTGTGTGCCATCTACTTTCAGAAAGGGTCTTTTACCATTTTGAACAAACTGCCACAAGCTAAAGGAACATCCAACTAGCTGTCCTGAACGCTTTAGTGGCACCGAGATCACAGACGCATGCGCCACTTTGCATCCTGCTTTGTGGGGGGCCAGCTGGTTTTGCGAGCAAGTGCCCCTCACTGCCAAGCCCTTCCCCAGCGTGGGATGCTTGCTTTCCTTTGGCTAGCAAGATGACATGATTTTAACTTCACAGGAGCAAAACACCTCCCCCCCCACAAAAAACTCCCAAAGGTCAGGGAATAGATTTCACACACACATCTGCATGTTTAGAGTAAATTTTTAAAACTATTTTATTGATTTAAAGTAGAGAGTGAAAGAGAGAGTATAGGCACTCTAGGGCCTCTGGCTTTACATGGGTACTGGGGAATTGAACCTGGGAAGTCAGGGTTTGCAAGCAAGCACCTTTAAACACTGTGCCATCTCTCCAGGCCCCATTCAGAGTAATTTTTATACAGAGAGGATCAGACCTGGGCGGGTTCAGTTCTTATCTATTTCTCACTAAAGTATGCATGTCTGGGACTTCCTTCCCCATCACGAATGATCAGACTTCCCTTCCTCCTGCTTTTTTTTTTTTCCTTTTGAGGTAGGGTCTCACTCTAGCCCAGGCTGACCTGAAACTCACTCTGTAGCCCAGGCTGGCCTTGAACTCACAGCAATCCTCCTGCCTCAGTGACACCCCCCCCAGACTAAAGACATCTCCCATCACACCAGGTTCAGACTTCCTTTCCCATCAAGTCCTATGTCAGAGTCCCCACCTCCCACTCACACACACCAGCAGTCCTGACTGGCACGAGGAACCCTTCCTGTAGGACTCTGTGTCCACAAGTAATTCCTTCGAGGGGAATTCTAAAGACATGAAGTTTTGATGACAACACTCGTTGGCTTCCTCCAAAGGTGGTCGCCAGTGCTCGTGGGGATCTCTCGGTACTGCGCCCACCCTCCCTCAGATGAGGGAACAAAGGTCCTAAGGTGGCAGAGACTTCCTGGCATCCAGGCTGGGGTCCCCTGAGGTAGCCTTCTGCTCCCAGGGGTCGCACTTTCTGGCTCCCTAGCACCTCCAAGACAAATTCCAAGTTCAGCCCCCCCCCTCAGGGCCATGCCTGGGGGTCTAATGGTCTAGAGATCAAGTGCCTGAGCTCGGAGGCTCCCCCCTTCTACAGCGTTGACCACCTCCTCTGTGCATGCTGGGGAAAACACGAACCTTTCGGGGTACCTAGGAGTCCTCACGGGGGTCTGCTGTCTGTCCAGGTGCTCTCACCAATGGGTACTTTTCTCTTTGTCAGGATTGTTATGCCCCCGCCATTTGGGTCCCCACAGCTCTCTGAAACCCCTCCATCTCCGAGCTTGCCCAGGGGACTCTGCTGGGCAGATCCATGGGGTCCTGATCTACCCACGGGGCCCTTCTTCCTCCCCATCGCCGTGGCCGCTCTGCCACCATCACACTGTAGAATCTTATGCATGCAATCTCTTCTCTCTGGGTCTCAGTTTCCCCAACTATCATAGAGGATGGTTGACCTTGTCCACACCCTCCCCCCAGGAATGTGGGCAAAGTGGAGGTAACAGAAGGATGGGAGACTGGGCAGGCGCAGGCTCCTGGGGTGCCCCGTCAAGTCTCGCTTGGGTTTGCCTTCAGAGCTCCGTCCAGTCCCCTCTCGCTCCTCTCCCTCCTTCCTCCCTCCCTCCTTCCTCTCCCTGCCTGGCTCCCAGCATGCCGCGCGCTGGCTGACAGCCTTATAAATAGTCGCCTTTGCTGGCGGGCGGGCGGCTGTGAGGACGGGCAGGGCACGCACTGGTCCGGGCGCCCACCGCACCCTCCCCAGGTCAGTGTGTGGCCGCTCCACCTCCGCCCTGAGGATGCCTGGGGGAGGGGCGTCTGGGGGGGGTGGGGAGAGGGCGGTGTGCTTGGGCTTGGAGAGTGTGTGTGTCCATGGTAATGGACTAAGCGCGTTTGCATGGCAGGGTGCTCTCAGCATCCCTGGGTCTCCTACCACACAGCATGTGCCCTGTGGATGCGTGCATGTGTAACCTGTTTCAGCCCCCCCCCCAGGCCCTTTTGTCCCTGCAGATCTCTTGGGGTCCTGGGGTTCCAGGTCCCTGCCTTGGGTAAGTCCCAGCTAGGGCCCGGGGAGAAACGGACCCTAGCCTGGCTCCCTGTCTCAGGGGACCTGAGCAGAGGCAACCTGTGTGCTCCGAGGGTGGTCATGTCATTTCAAGTGTTGGGAGACCTGGAGCCCCTGTGGTCTGGACCCCTCTGCAGCCTCTTGCCTCGTGGAAGCCCCCCGGCCTCATAGCCAGTGGCTCACCCAGGACCCTTCAGCAGAGCATACAGGCCAGAGAGGGGACAGCAACTGCCCAAGGTCACACAGCTGAGTGATGTTTTGCTAAGTGAACCTTAGCTGTTTGCCAGCCACTGGGGAGACCCAGGCCCTGTGCCAGCCTTGCCTTGTGATTGCTGTCCCCTTGGGCCCTCCATTCCCCAGCCACCTAACAGACCACCCAGCTATACTTGGAGTCACTGTGGCCTTGACCCAGGGGCCCTTATAAGGCCTGGGTGCTTAGCCCGTAACCCAACTCTGTCCTGGACCCCTGGTCTCCCGGAGGCCTCCTCACGAACCAAGTTATTTTAAGCCAAGGAGGTGGCAGGTGACTAGGGGACCCAGGGGCTTAGGTTACTGGGAGGGGGTGAGACAGGTGGGTGGAGCCACTTCCCAGAGTTTCCTGGTGGCTGTGTCTGGCCTGGGCCACTGCTCCTCCTCTGGGCAGCTGTTGAAGGGCCCTTGGTAATGTCACCTCACTTTCTGCACACTCGGCAGGACCTGACGCTGTAACTCATGCCCTCAGGCAGCGTATGTCTGCAAAGCTGCTCACAGTTCTCTGGTTCTTGGAGCCAGATCTGAGCCTGACCCTAGCCAGACACCGGCCCATGGGGATGGAACCAGTGTGGCCTAACATTTTGTGCTGGGTGTGATGCTGCCTGAAGTCCAGAGAGGGCACCTGCCAGTGTGGGATTGTGGGACATGAGTCCAAGAAGACTTCCTGGAGGAGGTGACACCTGCTGAGGCCTAAACAATAGCACTGGAGAAGCCGGGCGTGGTGGCGCACGCCTTTAATCCCAGCACTCGGGAGGCAGAGGTAGGAGGATTGCTGTGAGTTCAAGGCCACCCTGAGACGACATAGTGAATTCCAGGTCAGCCTGGGCTAGAGTGAGACCCTACCTCAAAAAACCAAAAAAAAAAAAAAAAAAAAAAAATAGCACTGGAGAGATACATCCCAAACACTGGGAACAACACTCCTCAAGACAGAGGGGAGACATTGCTATAGTGGATGAGGGAGGGCGGCAAAGGCCAGATCTTTGGGGCCTTGCCAGCAGGTGAAGGGGTTCAGGCTGGCTGTGATAGTGATGTAGCTCTTGCTTGTGAGGGAAATTTTGCCCATTGCCTGATGGGTATATGGAGTCCAAAAGGTCTTGCTCGCAGAGGCCAGCTGGGGTCCCGGCCCCTGCTTGGAAGAAGGATGGTGAGAGGGAGGTTCGAGCAAGGCTGGGGCATGGGTGTGCAAGCAGAGGAGCGTGCACACCGACCCTGGGGGGTGTCCCCGAAGCCAGGGAGAAAGGGCAGAGACAGGCCCAAGGTGGGTATGGAGGGGGTAGTAGGGATGGAAGCTAGGGAATTTGGGGTGGTGAGTGAGGAAACAGGGCAGTTATGAAGAGACTGGCGGGCTAGCACTCACAGGAAGGATGGGCCAGTGAGGCAAGGTTCCCACAGGGAGCCACGTGCCCAATGTGCAAGGTCTTCAGCCCAGGCTGGCTGGATACTCACTCCCCAGCTCAGGTTGGCCTCGAATTCACAGCTATCATCCTACCTCAGCCTCCAGAGTGCTGGGATTAAAGGTGTGAGTCACTGTGCCTAGCTCTACTTAAAATTTTTTATTTATTTATCTGCAGCAGAGAGAGATAGAAGAGAGGCAGACAGAGAGAACAGGCACACCCAGGCCTCCAGCCGCTGGGAACTCCAGATGCATGTGCCACTGTGTGCATCTGGTTTTATGTGGGTACTGGGGACTCAAACTTGGGTCATTAGGTATTGCAGGCAAGTGCCTTAACCACTGAGTCATATATGGCCTTTTACTTTTTTTTTTGTTTTTGTGGTTTTTCTCAAGTTAAGGGTCTCACTTTAGCCCAAGCTGATCTGCAATTCACTATGTAGACTCAGGCTGGCCTCGAACTCACATCCTCACATCGATCCCCAGTGCTGGGATTAAAGGTGTGCACCACCACGCCCAGCTCTCTACTTACTTTTTGTTTATTTGTTTGCTTATTTATTTTTTAAATTTATTTAAGAGAGAGAGGGGGGAAGAGAGAGAGAATGGGCACACCACGGCCTCTTGCCAGTGCAGAGGAACTCCAGATGCATGCGCCACTTTGTGAATCTGGCTTTCCATGCGTACTGGGGAATTGAACATGGCTTTCCAAGCAAGCCCCTTTAACTTCTGAGCCATCTCCCCAACCTTAGTTTGCATGTTTTTGGAGTGTACATGATGTGTGTTCATCTGTGTGAGTACAGGCACGTGCACGCGGCTGTTAGAATCGAAGTTTGAAGGATCACTGCTTCCTTCCATTTCATTTGAAGCAGGGTTTCTTCTTGTTCATAGCTGTCTTCCCCAGGCTAGCTGGCTAGTTTTCAGGGGGTGCTCCTGCCTCACCTCCCTTCTCACTGTAGGGGTGCTAGGTAGTGTCCACCTTTTATGTGGGTTCTCGGGATCTGAATTCAGGACCTCCTGCTTGTGCTGCAGAGTGCTTTATCCACTGAGCTCTATTTTATCCCTCGCCCTACTTTAAAAACTGGACAGAGGGCTGGAGAGGTGGCTCAGGGGTTAAAGGCACTTGCTTATAAAGCCTGAGGGCCCAGGTTCAATTCCTCGGTAAAGCCAAATGCACAAGGTGGCGCATGTTTCTGGAGTTCATTTGCAATGACAAGAGGTCCTGGCACGCCTGTGCTCTCTACAAGTAAGTAAATAATTTTAAAAATTATTTTAAATTAAAGCCGGGCGTGGTGGTACACACCTTTAATCCCAGCACTCTGGAGGCAGAGGTAGGAGGATTGCCGTGAGTTCAAGGCCATCCTGAGACGACATAGTGAATTCCAGGTCAGCCTGGACTAGAGAGAGACCCTACCTTGAAAAACAAAACAAAACAAAAAAACCAAAAAAATATTTTAAATTAACGAATTTTAAATTATTAAATTTTTAATTTTAAAATTATTTATTTATTTATTTATTTATTGTAAACAGAGAAAGGAGAGAGAGAGAGAGAACAGATATGCTAGGGCCTCTTGCCACTGCAAACAAACTCCAAATGCATGCCCAACTCTGTGCATCAGGCTTTACATGGGTGCTGGGGAATCAAACCCAGGTTGTTAGGCTTTGCAGGCAAGTGCCTTAACTGTTGAGCTATCCAGCCCTAAATCAATATTTTCAATAAACTGGAAAGAGCTGGATGTGGTGGCTCACACCTGGAACCCCCATTCTCAGGAGGATTTCTGTTAGTTTGAGGCCAGCTTAGGCTACATAGTGAGTTTGGTCTTCCTAGAGAAAACCTGTCTCAAAATCAAAAACAGAAACTAGGAAGGATTGTGTCCCAGGAGAGGCCTTGAGCTTCCGTATGCCTTAGTGTGTCCTCCTGGAAGCCTTCCTGAGCCCTGGGGAGTGTCGTCAAGGCGATGGCTGACGCTGGCCCCACGGTGTGTCTTGAGCCCAGGGGAGGCTCCGCAGCACTGTTGACGCCCTTCTGTGGCTTCTACCCAGATGCCTCCAGCAGACCATGAAGGCATACCGGCAGGCTGACTGGGCCCTGGGACAGGCCAGCCGCTGAAAACCAATAAGAAAGTGACTTTCTCAAGGTCATGTCACCTCCTGGTCGTCCTTGTGCCCAGGGTCCTCCCTGCCCTCTGTGGCTGTGCATGGAGCTACAGATTAGATGACGTGTCGGGGCCTGGCACACACCTTTCCACCACCATGGGTGGGGCTTAGCGGAAGCTGAGTCAGGGTGGGGAGGAGAACCCCTCACTCCCACCCATGCCTTGTCTTGCAGAGTGCCGACCCTGCTCCCGGGACCTTGGCAGGATGGAAGGTAAGAAACCCCACCAGGCCAGAGTTGCCCTGGCCTTGGAGAGCCGTCTGAAGGGTTGGAGGAAGCCATGGAATTCCTCCTCCGGCCTGCCATGGGCTGCCTGGCTCCAGGGTTAATTTTAGAAGCAAGGAGGCCTCCCTGAGTCTTCTGAGGTCCAGGGCACCTACACTGGTATTTCTAGAGCTGTGCCCACCACCTTTTGGAGAGTGTGGGTGCTGGGGAGCGGGCTTTCCTCTGAGATGGCTTGGCATTTGAGGCACTTGCCTGCAGTGCCCTGCCTAGCAAGGCCAGGCAAGTTGTCTCTTACTGTCACTCAGTGTCTCTGTCACTTGAGGGTGGGCCTTGATGTCCTGAGCCTCCCTCTCTCGTATGCACTGGGACCTAGAGGGAGACACAGGGTGGGCAGAGAGCCTGGAGTGGGCCGGCTCTGGTTTCTGGCAGCACCAGTCATCTGGTCCCTGGCACTGAGCCTCGGTCTGGGTGGCTCTTAAAGGAGCCTGGTGAGTCTGGCTGCTGCCACTGTTTGAATTCCAGGAACATTTTCTATCCCTCAGCTGTCACAGCTGAGGTCTTTCTAAGCCCCAGGCTCTGCCCTTGGCCTACAGCTCCTCTAGGACCCACTCTAATGGTGTGGAGGGCTCCTGGGTCAGGAAGAGAACCGAACAGAGAGGCTACTTCTTTCCCGAAGTCACACAGCAAGGTGCACTGTGACCCACCTCCATTTCTTTAGAGGAAGAGGTCTAGGAGAGAGCCCCAGCTTCCACTTTGGGTTCAGACACTCTTTAGCCAGTGGGTTGAAGAGCCATGTTTACAGTCCCTGGGACAGAACTCAGGGCCTCAAGCATGCTGGGAAAACACTCTGCCACCGAATTGCACCCAGCTCTGTGAGCTCCAAGGAGGCAGTTTGGGAACTTAGTTCGTCTCCCTGTCTGGGCAAGAGTTCCACTCACCCACCGCAGCCCTCCTCCCTGGCAACCATCTCCATGGCAACATATGTTGTGGCTGCCAACTCCTTTCACTTTAGTACTGCTGGGGTAGTCTGGAAATGGGAAGGCCAGGCCTGAGAGGGAAAGGGTAGGGGACATAAGCCGAATAGGATCATGGGCTGCTGTTCATCTAGTGACATCCGCAAAGAGGAAGACAAGAAGGCCAAAGGTGACTGAGCTCTGCATCCCAGCCTTCCAGTGTCACAGCATGCTGGGTTCCTGGCCTCCAGGCCAGTCTGGTCTGGATCACCTTGTCCTCCCTGCTCCCAACCTTGCTCATTCTGCCAGAGCCTGGGACCCAGAGGTGCCTCTGGCTGTTTGTCTAGCTACTGACTGAGCTTTGCTCCCTGGTTCTGTCCACAGAGAAGCTGAAAAACACCAAGATCATCTTTGTGGTGGGTGAGTTGCTAGCGGGGGGTGGAGGGTGGCAGGCAAGCAGGGAGGGGCTGTAGAAGCCCAGGCCCGGCTGTACCTTGGGCTTTGCCCTTCTTTCTTGCTGGGGTCCTCTGATCATCCCTGTCCCTTCTGAGGCCCCTGTTCTTGCAGTTTCTAAGTGGGTGAGTACTTGCAGGTGGGCCTGGCTCCGGAAAGGGCACCCAGTGTGAGAAGATTGTACAGAAGTATGGCTACACCCATCTCTCCACCGGGGACCTCCTTCGAGCAGAGGTCAGCTCAGGCTCAGCCAGGGGCAAGACGCTGTCAGAAATCATGGAGAAAGGACAACTGGTACCACTGGTGAGTAGGCCCCGGTGGGAGGGGGTGAGGGGCCATGGAGGCACTGCCTGGAGGCCAACCAACAAAGACTCTGACACATGATTTGACCATGGCTCTCTGTGTCTCTCCATTGTCCCTCAAAGAAAATTTTCTTCCAGAAACTTCTGAGACCCTGTAGAATGCAGGCCTGCCTCCCATTCTCCGTCCCCCTACAACCTAGGTCTTTCTGTGCTCTCTGACACTCCTTCCTCCCTGGAAGGATCTTCCAAAGCTCTTAGACCTCCCTGATTCCCCAGACTTGGGCTAAGACCCCCTAACTTCATACTGGAGTAGCCCCTTCTTTACCCACACATCCTGTCATGCTTGGAAACATAAGTTATCTGTGTCATGGTCTGTTCACTCCCCAGACCCTGAGCTTAGGAGGGCGAGAGGCAGGAAAGTCTCATCTGTTCTCTAGCTGGGAACAGGCTGGCAAGAGGCTCAGTGAAGCATGAACCATTATCCCACCAACTGAGCCAGAGGAAGCCCTGGAGAGTGTTCCAGGGGAGAGGGCAGCACCAGCTGACGGGCAGGGAGGGGAGGCTCAGGCCTTTCCCTGTGCTGTGACCACAGGAGACTGTTCTGGACATGCTCCGAGATGCCATGTTGGCCAAAGTGGATTCGTCCAAAGGCTTCCTGATTGATGGCTACCCTCGGGAGGTGCAGCAAGGGGAAGAGTTTGAGCAACGGGTAAGGCATGTGGCTCCTGGGGCTGGGCTGCAGCTGAGAGAGAAGGGAGGGCGGCGAGGGAGAGGCACCCTGAGCCCAGGCTCTTCTCGGAGGTCTAGAAGGATCGGAATAGTAGAAGCAGGGAGTTCAGACCATGGCCAGCATTTCACCTGTCTGAACCCCAGTTCCCCCATCTGCAAAATGTGGAAGGGAGGCCTGTCACAGTGCCTTGAGAACATGAAAATGAGAGAGGCTTGGCGCCCTGTGAACATCCAGTCAGTGGACAGGGAGCAGCCTTGGCCAGGCTGGAAGGATAAGGATGGTGTGGGGGGAACAAAATACGGGAGGCAGGGCCATGAGTGGTGATGTGGGGAAGGCCCTGGCCGGAGCCTTGAATGCCAGGGAGAGGAACCAATATCTTCCTTTCACTGGGGAGAGCTGGCTTTGATGGGACGGTGACAAGCATCCTAGAATGGGCCCACCAGGAACATGGTCCTAGGGAGAGGCGTCTCCCATAAACACATACGTGCACACAAAGCACAGGCATTGTGGGATGCACACATCACACACACATGCACGTGTGCATTGCTCGCACTACAGGGATGCCTCATGTGAACTCACACACAGTGGGTACATGCATGCACGCATGCACACATTCACACGTGTACGAGGCCATACAGGACAAGCAAGGTTGGTAGCAGGCTAACGGAATTCTGCTGAGTTGAGGGCAGGCCACCTCTCAGCCACACTCCCACCCTGTGGCCCTCAGCCAGGAGCACACACTATATGTCACAACCTCTAAGTGGCCAAAATCCCTCAAGAAAGTGCCTGCCCTGCTTGGGGAACTCAGGTTCCCTAGTTGTGAAATGGTTGGCAGGATTTCCCTTCAGAATAAGTGATGGACTCTGATCAAATGCCAGGCAACCCTGAGGCCCCTCCTGTCCTGGCCCAGCTTCCTGAGGTCACCTGCAACCCTCAGGGCCAAATAGAGTTAGTGACAGTCCTTATTCCTCCTGGGGCTGCAGTGGGTGCTACTGGGGGAGGGTGCGCAGGGTAGACACAGGCAGCCTCCGTCTGAACAGCTGAAATTCTAGGTTCTGGACACTAGGGGCCGCGAGGGCTGCGCTGAAGGAGCAGGGGTGGGCCTGGAGGTGTGGAGGCTCCCACTGGCTAAAGGGCCCCGAAGCTCCCCTGGGGGAGCCCTGTCCAGTGCCCGCTCCTCAGGCTATATGCCCGGGGAAACTGAGGCCTCAGCTAGGGAAATCATGCTCAGAGGCTTAACTCTTCCCATAGACTCACCGCCTCTACACAGGGTGGGTGGATAAACGTTTGCCTGCTGTGCCTGGGGACTCAGCAGCTGATGGCTGATGGACAGATGGCGGCCTTGGTGCTTGAGCCAGGCCTGGCCTTTGTCACTCCCAGAGACAGGGTCATTGGATGGCAGGATCACTCCTCCTAAAGGCAGCTGATGCTGTCTCCCGGATTCCTAATCTACCCCAGGAGGCTGGGAGGAGTGTCAGATGGATGTGACAACTAAGGAAGTGCCTCCCAAGGTTTTCCACCGCCAACCCCCCTCGTGAAGCAGGAACTGTAGGCCTGAGGAGGTGTCTGGGTGCCAGCTGGGCAGAAGCCCTCTGGGGACTGACTTGGCTAGGGACTGAAGGAGGGATGACCCAGAGGCTGTGCAGAAGTCCTGACCCAATCCTGAGGGTGGCTCTAGTCTGTCTTAGCTCAGGGGAGAAACAAGGTCCTGCTCACGGTGTGCCAGGCCTGGGCACCTGGTGGTGACTGAGAGGCAGGCTCCCTATTCCAAGGGTGTAGGGTTCAGACAGGGAAGGGTTGGCTTTAGGGTGGAGCTCAGTCTGGGTAGGGGTGCCATGGATGGGCACTGATGGGTGAATCTCAGGCAGGGGCCCCATTACACCTCGCTTCTTCCAGTAACAGTGTCATGCTCAGAGCCTATAGCAGCCTCACCCGGCCCCTCCTCCTTTGCCCCTTTGTTAAGTCCTATCCAGCCCACTGGGCTCCTGTCCTGGCTGGAGAGAGGGTCTCTAAAGGAATACTGGGAAGGCTTTCTAGGAGAGGGGAAGCAAGGGGGCCAGAAACAGTGGGGGTGAGATAAGACTGCCTGGATGGATGGAATTC
>PVHP010031499.1:0-20963 GCA_004024765.1 Zapus hudsonius | reverse complement strand
ACCATTTACAGGCAGAAGTAAGGCAAAGAGATCTACACACTGCAAATATCTGCTTGGGTGAGGACTGGATGATCCCAGGGACTGTAACACCCAAGCAAGCCCCAGAGGGCCTGGCAGAAGGCAGGCTGGCTGACCTCCACAGAGAGGTCGCACCAACTCCCTGGAGTCCAGACTCAACTTCCCAGGATGGCAGAGCAGCTGTCGCGTTCCTGCTCTCCCCCAGAAGTGTGCCAATACTGTCCCTGACTGCTCATCAGCTAGGCTCAGAAGGAGCACAGGGAAGTGGGCACAGTCCCTCCCAGAGGAATGCTACCTGCTTCGTGTTCTATCCACATGGGTCTCCCCCAGATGTCTAGCAAGAGGACATCTACTGATAAACCACTCACCCTCCACCTTTTTGCCTCACCCTCTCTCTTCCTTCTGTTTCCTGTCCCTGCTTCTTTTTCCCCACCTTGCCACACAAAAGAGAAGAAAGCTAATGAATTTGATTGGAAAGAACATCTTAGAAAGAGCACACTTTCTCTTTCTTTCTCTCTTGCAGTCTTTCCTTGCTCCTGCCACTCTGTCTAATAACTCAAGACACACACACACACACACACACACACACACACGCCAAAGCTCTCCCCATAGCCCCACTAGACAGATAATTTCAGAATCCATTCAAGATACCCCCAAATCCCTGAGGTCATCCCAGGCACTAGAGTTTACCTGCTTTGCTATTTCCCTCATCAGCAGAAACACACACACACACACACACACAGGATCTGCTTATCTCTTCCTTGTAGAAGCCATGGTGGAAGACCCCTGAGGAGCAGGCTCGGTAGCATTTAAGAGCCAGAGAAGACTACAGAGATCAGCAGGAAGTCTACATACCACAGGTATCACCTCTGGGATGTAGACTTTCCTAACCTGTCTCACCTCCACCTGTCCCGTGTGGCACAGGAAAGCAAAAACTCAAAGCCAAAGAGTGGAGTGCCTAGCTCAGCATCACTTGGTAGCAGGTGGCAGGTGTAGGATTTTGAACTCAAATCCTTCCAATGTCAGAGACCTGCTCTGATTTTCAAGGGCAGTCTCTCTGGGGAGTGGTGACAGGGCATCAGTCATGGTCCCCAGACTCCAGCGACTCAAATATCCAGGTTTACTTGGTGTCAGCACCACATCAGTGCCAATCTAGAACCCCTGAGGATGCAGCACAGAGCAGTCCTAGAAAGGTACAGCCTATGCCAGCAGCAGAGAAACACAGTGTCACCCACTCTGAGGAGGCAGAGAGATCCATCAAGGTTCCCTCCGTGACAGATCAACTTTTGCGGAGGGCAGGAAGACCCCATCAGAAATATCAAGAATTCTTTACTCCGGAACTGAGATGAAAATTTGTTCTCAAAGCCTCAGATGAGAACCATGAACTCTGCTAGGGTACACACTGACACAGTAGAGAGAATAAATAAATAAATAAAATAAAATAAAGCTAACAATTCTTTATTAGATGGGAAGCAAAGACAGGAGCATTTTCTGGAAGCTCACAAACCAGCTAGTCTGGCAAACAGAACAATGAATAAGAGATACAGCCTCAAATGAGGTGGAAGGTGAGAATGGAGGCCTGATCTTGTCTTCTGATCCATATTTGCACCATAGCTCATGTGCACCTGTATTTGCAACCGTGAACAAAGCTACACACACACACACACACACACACACACACACACACACACACACACAACCACATACATGCCCAAACAGACACTTGCAATTCTGCCTCCTTCTCTAGACTTTTCCAAATCTCAGCCCCTAGTCTGCAAGATCCACATTAAGCCTGACCTCATGCACAAAAAAAAAAAAACCCTGTACTTGGCTCATAACCTGCATAGACATTCTACAAATGAATCCTAAAGGAAAAAAGGAGTGAGGGTCCCAAGAAACACTGTCTCCTAAGGTCCCACTTTCTAGAAACATGACTAGGGAGGATCTTCCAGGTGTGCTGTGGGCACATGGTCTGGAACCAGATCTTTGTGGGGGCGGAGCCGTGGAGGCCCATGCATGTACCCTTGCAGCTCACCGTGAGCCTACCTGTGGTGGGGTGTGCTTGTCTGCGGTGACCACAGCAGAATGTTGGGTGCCCCAGTGAGCTCTGGCCATTCTAAGGTCTCTGTCCCCCGATGGAATTGGGGTCACAGGTGTGCATGGCCATTCGCAGCTATTTATGTGGGTCCTGGGAATCAAGCCCTAGTGGTCTCTTGGGCCTCCTCAGGCCATCGAGCTTGTATAGGAAGTGCTCTGAACTGCTGAGCCATCTCTCTAGCCCTGGAACCAGACTTCTTAACCGGAAAGCATAAATGATTTGTTTATACCACCTTACAGACACCTTGAGCAAATCCTAATGTTGCAAGTGTAGAAGTTTTGAAGTCCGGCTTATAAATTGATCTTTTTTCTCTTAGAAGACACAGAGCGTTCATTTTAGAATCTGTCAATCAAGGGGACATGTAGGTAAGGGTAAAAATAGAGTAGAAAGGCATACTGGAAGTGGGGTTTAGGATGGAAAAATGGCCCAGATAACCTCTAAACTGGGCTGTTTCTGTGTGCCATGTATGCACAGGTTATCTGGCAAAACATCTCTCTCTGTCCAAACTTGAAGAGCAGACATGGTACCAAACTGTTCCCATCCTTGTAGAAGACAGTCAAAGAGATTCCCCCCACAGCTGAAAACTGATTTATAGTATTGGTCTAACTGGCAGCCATTCACACCTGTCCCTGTTAAAAGGTTTGATCAGGGGAAGCCTGACATTGTCCTTAGTTATATTTTCTTTAATTGGATATATTATTTTCTACAGCCTAACGAGCCTATCCTTTTCACAGAGCCCTGGATCTAATAGAATCTGATATACTGTTCTAAAAAAAACTAATCCATTTATACGCCATTCTGGGGACTGAGGCAATGGCTCAGTTAACGAAGTGCTTTCTGCACAAGCATTAAGACCTGAGTTCAGATTCTTGTACCTGTGTGAATGCTGGGTGTGGTGCATGTTCCTGAAATCGTAGCACTCAGGGGATGAAGACAGAAGGATCCTTGAGCCAAGCTGTTTGGCTAGCTAGTCTAATCCAAATTAGTGACCATTGGGTTCAATGAATAAGGTAAGAGAGGTTGGCCTCTGAACTCCTCATGTGTACACACATGAAAACACATACAAACATGTATACATACATGCACACCACACACATGCACACACAAGAACAATTATTTTATTAGCCACTAAGGCCGATCTCATTAAGGTGTTTGTACCTGGTCCCTTGATACAACATTTTTTCCCACCTGCTTATGGGTTTGTAATCTCCAGAAACCGTATCTTTTTTAAAATTATTAGCTGACCTTCAGGTATCTGTCCTGAAGTTTGTAATATTCTCAAATGATAGCCTTTGGCCCTGTGGTGAACATTTCTTTATTAAAGACATTTTAGAATCTGACATTAAGATTTGAAGCTTGTTACTATTTTCTTCCTAATGAATGTTTTGAAATCCTCTCAAATCTTAAGTTGGATTCATGTTCCCTAATTCATACTAAAATCCATATTATATATATATATATATATATATATATACACACACACACACACACACACACACACACACACACACACACTCCATTGTATGTCAGAAGCCAGTTCCCAATTATATTTCTAAAAATTTAAAGAGAATACACCTCAGGACTAGAGAGATGGTTCAGCAGTTAAAGGTGCTTACATACAAAGCCTGATGTCTGGGGTTCAATTCCTCAGTATCATGTAAAGCCGGATAAACAAAGAGGTGCATGTGTTTGGAGTTCTTTTGCAGTAAAAGGAAGCCCTGGCATGCCCATATTCATTCTCTCTCTCTCTCTCTCTCTCTCTCTCTCTCTGTAAGTATAAATAAATAATTTTTAAATAAGATAGTTCACCTCTAGCCCTTGTGGAAGTAGCTTTTACTGCTTTGCCTTTGTTTAGTTGGTGATATAATTAACTTTATTATTTCCTAGTCATCTTTACTGAATTTTAAAATAACATCCTGTATTGGGAAAATTTTGAAAAATAACAATATAAAGAAGAAAAATAATAATTCCCTTGCTCCTACATTTTTGCTCCTTCTGAATATACCCACCTGCCCACTGACATTGTTTTCATGGAAAAGCAAGCTCTTTGTTCACCTGAGTGGAAAACCTCCGAGCTTGCTTGTCTAAGGCTGCAAGCTGCACCCCTGAACTAGGTCAAGGTACAGGCGATGAGAAAAAGCCCATGACATGAATTCCAGTTCTTTCTCCTTCTTGACTATGTAACCATTGGACAAACATCAGTTTACTCATTTGTAAAACAGGGGAAACTACTCATACCCAGAATTCCCTTTGGTGGGTTCTTGGAGAGAAAATAAAAACAATGTGTAGGAAAGAAGATGTATCAAAAAATGTTTTGGTCAACTGCAAGGCATACCAGATATCTAAGTGACTATTACTATTATATCCAGTTGGGTCTGTCATTATGTCTGTTCTTTTAGTGAAAACCTTCCTTCCTCAAATTTTGTTTGTTTTTATCATTCTTTACAGGTTTTCACTTTATTTTAGGTTGGGTCAGTTCATGGTGATTTGGCCTACAGTTCCCTTTGGTCTTTCAATCCACATTTATTGTCTGTCTTTGAGTCGTCTGCATATTTCTGTACTAAGAACATGTTCTGGCCGGGTGTGGTGGTGCTCACCTTTAATCCCAGCACTTGGGATGCCAGATAGGAGCATCATGAGGCCAGCCTGAGACCACTGAGAGAGTGGATTTCAGGTCAGCCTGGGCTACAGTGAAAACCTGCCTCAAAAAAGCAAAAAAACAAACAACAAAAAAGAACATGTCTCCTAAATATTCTAAACCATTTTACCTCATGGCCATTTTTTCTTCTCTTTCCAGGTATGACTTTATGAAACACTCAAAGAAACCAACACCAGACTTAATCCTGAAGTCAGTAATTCAGTAACCACTGCAAGGTCCATGTCCAGGACATGGGGACATCAGTCCTCCACTGGTCAAAGTGGCTCTAATTAGAGAAGCTACTGGGCGATGGGCAGTCATAGTAATTAGTACTTACATAAGGCTTACTCTGTAACAAATACTGTTTGAAATGAAATAACCAGAATTATAGATAGGGCACAACGAATCTGGAATCACAGAGAATTAAAGACTCTCCCAGTGAATAAAGACCAAGACGCTATTAACCTGGGAGACTGACTCCTGAATTCTTGCTCTCGACTTCTGTCTCTGCAGAAGTTAGAAAGACTGGAGGGGACAGTAGCTGTGAAAACTTAAGAAACCCAAAGATGCTGGAAGACAGAAGGTACCTAAGAGGTACATGTGCGAGGAGGGGCTGAGGAAGCATGAGGACCTGAGTTCAGATGTCCAGCTCCCACATAAAAGCCGGGCATAACAGCACACAGCTGTGTTCCCAGAGCTGATAGGAAGAGCCTGTGCTTGCTGGCCAGCTAAACTAGCTGAATTGGTGAGCTCTAATTTCAGGGAGAGACCTTGTCTCAAAAATAATGAAGTGGACAGAGACACAATGCACATCACCCTTTGCATTTCTCAACAATAAACACCAGTTGTATTAATGCAACGCTTATATATAGTTGCACAATCCTCTGGGTTTCAGGAAGACTGCTCTGGGCATGTCCTAAAAGTAATGAACATGCCCAGAGTACATGAATCCTGATCCTAACCACCTTTCAAATTCCACCCTGCACCTTCTTATCCTCGCTCACCTCATTATGTAGAACTGAGCACACGCTCTGTTCCTTGTATGTGTGCATCTGACAGCAAGACACCCATAAACGTTCACTACAGAGCTGTGGAGCCCAATGCCCAGGATGGTGTGGAGCCCAATGCCCAGGTGTCCAGCTTCAGCTGGACTCCTGGCTCCAATCCTGGGTCTTCTACTTGTGCTAATCAGGTTTTTAACATCTTCGTGTCTATGTATCCTTATCTGTAAAAGGTAGGCGATGATTTCCCATCCCTCTTAGGATGGCTGGAAGGACTAAGTTAGGTGATCCATGAGCCTGAGCCCTGGGCCTTAAGTCCTCACACATGGCAGTATCATTTGGTAAATGTACCCAGTGTGCCAGCACCTGCTTAGGCACACACAGGAACACGGGGCCTATGCTGTTTCTGTCTTTCAGAAGTTCATATGAGGATTGAAGAGATGCTTAAGGTATTTGCCTGCAAAGCCAAAAGACCCAGGTTTGATTCCCCAGTACCCACGTAAAGCCTGATGCACAAAGGGACACATGTATCTGGAGGTCATTTGAAGTGGCTGGAGGCCCTGGCATGCCCATATTCATTCTCTCTCTCTCTCTCTCTCTCTCTCTCTCTCTCTCTCTCTCTCTCTCTCTCTCTCTCTCTCTCTCTCTCTCTCTCTCTGCAAAAAAATAAATAAATAAATTTTTTAAGTTCACACCTGCATGGAGACTGTGGGACAGGAAGGGCAGGCACATTGATTCCAGCTAAGGGGACCAGGAAGGCAGATCACGAAGGAGGATTAGGCATGAGCCAGAGGAGGTGCAGAGGAAGGACACTGCAAACCAGGTGACAAGCCATGGGGAGGAAATGCCTCTCAGCTCTGCGGCCATTTCCATCTCTACCTAGATCATGTAAAGATGAAAGATAAGCCTGGAAAAAATAGTTCCATCCATAAAGCTAGAAAGATGAGTCGTGTTCTCCTCTCTGACACATATTTATCTAGTGCTCTAGACGCAGACCAAACATTAAAAAGCTCCGGTCACATTGCCTGAGCTGTTCTGCCTAGAAAATGCCAGAAGTTACTTCTCCAAGGCTGTCTCTCCTGTTAACTATCTCCTGATCTCTTGTCCACTGGGAGAGGATGTTCTGCAGGGAAGAACCCAGAAAGTGCTGAGGACCTACAGTAGGACAGTTATTAATGAGGATATTTTATGTGTCTATATTAAAACTATAGTTTGAGGGATTGTTCACATTTTTATCATTTGATCTGCAACACAATTCTTGACCCTAAAAACACCAAGGAAACACGTTTTCAAATAGGTTGGGAAAATTTTCAAAAGTCACATATATCAGTTGGGGAAGAAATTGAGTGGGACCTGATCCCCTGGCCCTGGGCCAGTGCCCCTTCCTGAATAACACCTTACTTCAAATTACTAAAAAGTCATTCTGAGGGCTAGGGAGATTGCTCAGTGGTTAAGGCCCTTGCCTGCAAAGCCTAAAGACCTGGGTTCCAGGGTTCAGTCCTCAGTATCCACATAAAGCCAGATGTATAAAGTAGTGCATGCTTCTGCAGTTCATTTATAGCAGCTAGAGGCTCTTGCATGCCCATATATTCTCTCTCTCTGTATATGCTTGCAAATAAAACAAAATAAAAAGTCATTTTGAAATATACATGTGATAAAAGCAAAGAGCCAAAACTCTGTGTGACACCAGCAGACACCTTTCCTAACAGAAAGATACAAACATGGAGAAATGAACTTTGTGTTGCTAAGTGTACTTTATGTTAAACAACCCTACAAAGTGATAGTTGATGTAGATATTTTAAACAAAACTAGCACCCCCATGTCCTTTTTAGAAAGTTGCTTTGAACAATCAAAATGATTGTGCCGATGGCAAAACCCATCATCACGGTGATCATCAATCCCGACTGTCACTCTGTCACTCAAAGCAGTAGTTTACCAGGCGTTTCAGAAAGACACAAGGCTCAGTCAATCAAATGCTCACTGCATGAGCTGAGCTTAGATACCCTGAATCCACGTAAAAGTTGAGTGTGATGGTGCATGCCCATAAGCTCAGCTCTGGGTAGGCAGAGACTGGAGGATCCCTACCTAGGATGTGCTATCTAGCTTAGCCAGCCAAATCAGTGACTTCCAGGTTCGGTGAGAGACCCTGTCTCAAAAACAGGGTGGAGAGTGACTGCAGAAAACCCTCGACATTGACCTCTGGCCTCCACTTACATGCACAACAGTGATACAAACCGCAGGCATAGAAACCTGCATCCACATGCACACCACACTCATGCACATGGAAAAATAGAAAGAAAGAGAGATACAAGAGTGAATGATCTTCAAAATATCTACGATGAAATGAGCAGGGAGGAGATTGCTTGGTCCTAAAGGAACTACGCTCTTCAAGTGCAGAGGACAGTATATCTGCAGAATAGAAGACGACTAAGAAGAAGCGTCCAACCCCTCACTGTGAGTAAAATAAGGAACCTCCAGAACCATGGATGTCACACCTTTCATCCTCAGTGAATTAAACTAAGATCCAGAAAGTGACTGTTTTGTGGGAATCTATGTTTCTACTTCAAAACAACTTTGCCTTTTGACAAAAGCAAATCCCAACGAGGAAGAATCTAGAAGAAAGTCAGTCCAACTGAAGTTATGGAGTCCACAGTACTGATGAGTTTCTCTTTATTACACGGCAGACGCTCTCCAAGATGGAAAGAGCCAGAGGTTAGATTCAGAAGACATAATGTGGAAGGTTGCTTGCAGCTTACAGTTATGTATCCCTAAATTCTCTAATCCTCACTCTGTTAATCTAAGAACTAATGTCAGCCTTGTGGTGAGGATTAAGTGAGATAACACAGGCAAACACAACCAAGAATAATAGATGCACCACAAGTATTTCCTGCCAACCCACAGCCCCCATTTCCACAGAAGTTGTCACAAGGAAAGACAAGATAAGGCAAGTCCCTTTATACATGACTTATATCTTGGTAAACAGAAAAAAAGTCTTAGCATTTTCGATCCACCATTTATCTAAAACCACCAATAATTTCTGGCTACCTCATTCCAGGACCTTATGGGTGCTTTCCTCTCATGTCTATAACAGTTGCATAAATGAAAGATTCATTAACAAAACAGATTCTTCACCATGGTTATGGAAACATCATTCCTAAATTTCAGCGTGAACCTTGAATCTCATCTTGAAATCAAAGCATCTTTGTGAACAGGTACAAAATTAAAAGGAACAGCTGGTAAGTTGAGTAATGATGACCCCATTTATTCCAAAAAGCCCAAGAACAGAGGAAGTAATTGGAAGGTGTAATTACACAAAAACCCCTCATGAGATCTGTCCCCAAAGCCATCATAATAAGAATAACGCTCCTAACAGAAAAGAAATCTATAACAAACGTCATAAGAGAGCTTATTTCTAGCCGAGCTGAGACTGATGATCAGAAGGACCCTGAAGAAGGAATCATATTTACGTGGAGTTAGAGAGAAAGGGAGAGAATCAGGAAAAGTGTTTCAAATAAATGTCCACAGTGAACACCATGTGATGCCCAGACAAAGAATTGAGGCACTAGAAACGGGAATATTTTCATTTGATCAGCCGGAAGCTGGATCTAGACACTGTCATATGCTCCATTCTGGTTGGCCCCACTCAAAGCAGCAAGAGGTGCATAGATGGCAAAGAAGTACACAGAACAGGTCCTTTCCTTCAGTGTACATTCATTGCCATTACTGTCTTTATTAACAATCATTGTTTTCTGAATGCCCTTTCCTAGGTTTTGAGGACACAATGTGACATAAAGCACCAACTCAATCTTCATAGGGAAAAAAATGTCAAATTAGCCCCATACAAAATTAATTTCACCTCTTTATACAGGTTCTAAGAAAACACATCGGAGCATTTCTTCAAGGATCCATAGCCTCCCAGTAATATGCCAAGTGTGAGCACATCTATTTAACCAAGGTGGAAATCCCTGCAATCCTTCCTGTGTGAAGAACTCCTGGATGCAGAGGGGAACCAAGTCCAAGAAGGACTGACATTCCCCCCCTGGGAGCTCAGAAACAATGCTGGAATCTCTAAGGAGGGAACGATGTGGGGTGGAAAGACACCCACCCTGGCTCCACAGCTCTGGGAGAAACCTGATATAGGTGGTAACAAGCAGCAGGGTTAAACACTACAGTAGCCCCATGCTCAGGAGGTTCTGTCCACAAAGACAGGGAGATATTTGGAAGTTGATCATCAATTAGTATTTGGAATTTCTTCATCAATTAATATCCCCTAAATATTTAGTGCTCACCAAATACCACTGAGTCCAAGTCACACCCCTTCTCTCTCACGTCCAGTGGCTGATATCAAAATGAGCCTGATCTACTTATTCTTGCCTCTGTTTTAAGTTCACATTTATTTTAAAATGGGGAAGGGAGGAAGCCAGAGAAGAAGGATGTGAGAAAACTATTAACCAAGCCAGCCTAATAATAAGTGATTAAAGTTACAGTCAGAGAAGAACGGCATCTTAATGCCTCCTACCCTCTTCCTCCTCTTCATGTCTTTAATATTCTACTTCAGGCACAGAGAGGGAGGGCAGCAAGGCCAGTGAATTCCAACCAGCTCGGGGATAATTGCACCATTCACACCCCTCACCAGTCAATCAGGGTCTGCTTATCCAGCCCCATTTATTAATAGTTTGCAGTGCTGCAAAGGCATGGAATGAGGCATGCTCTCCGAAATGAGAAATGGGGCACCCTCAATACAGACTAAGTGGAACAGAGCGGAGGGCCGCTCGCCCCATTTCACAGGCACACCTGTGCCAGGGGGTCAGGGAAAGAAACCTCCTAACTTCAAACAGCAGGACTGTGTCAGGGTTGGTAGAGATCACCTGCAGGGAAAATAGAACTGTGTGTGCAAATCAGTCAGAGTTCCACGGTTCCGTGCACTCTGTACACTAAAACCCATCATACCCCTGGACCAGGGATCCTCCTAGTCATATTAACAAGCTGCACACTACATGCATCAAAATGCTAGATCACATCATGTTTAGAACTAACGTGCGCCTTGTCTTGCCCAAGGAGTCTCAAATATGGCCACAGAGAGCCAGATGTGGTAGCACACACCTTGAATTTCAGCACTTAGTAACTGGGGCAGGCACATCACATACTTGAGACTAGCCTGAACTACATAGGGAGACCTCATATTAAAAAAATAAATTGAATTAAATGGCTGAGGGGACACTTTTAAACGGCCACTGTTTGTATTCTTCCCTGATTTTAATTTAACTGTGTGGGGCATGCGCATCATTTATTTTTGCTTTTGTTGACATTTTTAAATTTGTTTTTGTGTAATCTTTGTGGACCTGAGGTTAAAGAACACTGTGTGACACCTGTTATCGCAATGAGAAAAGGCTTGCACACAGTCACAAAGCAAACAGCACACAGAACCAAACTCAAGCTTCTGACCACAGAGACCGCCCCACATCTTCTGCTGTCTGCTGGATAAGTGGAAATTGAACATGAAGAGTCATTCCTTACAAAGGGAACCCTGGGATCCGAAGATACATATGTGTCAGAATACCCATTCCTGGATGACTTTAAGAATGCTCGTTCCAAGGGGGAGCAGGGAAGCAGAGGTAATAACAAGGTGAGGTAAGTGGACCAGGCCAGGGGTCTGCTATGTGCACATAGCCTTACACCTCGTGGCAAACATTAAGGATGACTTTCATGTGCCAGGGAGGAAGATAAATTAGCTGTTCCCATTAACGTTTATTATTCCACGAGATGCACATGTACACCATATTCATCACTGAACCAAAACTTCACACATGCATTTAATGCATCCAAGGTTATTTGGGCCACCGTTTGGGTAGGTAAGTCACTGCGCAAATAGAGAGCACATACTCAAACAAGCATGCCAACTGCCTGGGGGTGAGGTGTGGTGCATGCATTCCGACAAACACAGCACATGCTCTCTAACTCGGCTGCTGGTGTCTGTGTGGCCAGACTGTGGCCCCAGAAAGTGGGAAGATTATTTCAGAAAGTCTGGCTTCACACCGAGGACAATGAGCTGTGGGAGGAAGGATTAAGGATGTCTTTCAACTTCAGGAATAGTCTCCCCATCTCTAATAATGTAGTGCTTTTTAATAGCTACTATTTCACTGGGTTGTCTCCACACCAGAAAAAAAAAGGGAAGAAAAAGAAGAAGAAGAAGAAGGAGAAGGAGAAGGAGAAGGAGAAGGAGAAGGAGAAGGAGAAGGAGAAGAAGAAGAAGAAGAAGAAGAAGAAGAAGAAGAAGAAGAAGAAGAAGAAGAAGAAGAAGAAGAAGAAGAAGAAGAAAGAGAGAGGGGGAAGCAATGTAAGTAGGAAAAGAAAAGAAAAGATCTCATTTCCAGGCTTCATGGTGAATACCAGCAATCCCAATGAGGAGGGTATGGGGAATGGGGGCAGACAGGAGAGAAATGATCTAAACTACACACAATGTGTCTATACAAAGTTTCTACTTAGAAATAAAAAAAGAAATAAACAAATAAATTTTTTAAATGGGGGGGGAAATCTAACCAGTTCAAGCCTAAAGAGGGTCTAGGTCAGATGAATGAGAACTTGAACTTGGACGTCTCTGTCTGAGGACATGCACTCACAGTTTTGGTATGCCAATGAGCACAGACATAGAGGAGAATGTGAGCTGGGGAAGCAGGCTGGAATGAAGAAATCGAAAAGTCTGCTGGCCTCATCTAGAAAAGCCTCTCCCTCGAGGCTTCCCCTTCCCTTAAACATCCACCTCCATGGAAGGATGATAAGGTCCAGCGCGTCTCTCTCCTTCCAGGTCTGCTATTCCCTAAGTCAGGGTTTGCTTCTGCTCTGCCCCCGCACTCCCTAGTCGAGGAAAGACCAGCCCTGGTGCTAAACCCCAATGCATGCCTCTGTGGTCACCTTGGAGTTCACGATGCTTAAGTCCAGTCTACCCATGGTGTCTATTCACTCATCCATATGATTTCAGTTGTGGTCACCCTTTTACATGTAATGGGCCTTAAAAAGTCTCTAGGCTGAAAGTCAGGAGTGGTGACACACATCTGTAACCCCGGCACTCAGGAAGTTAAGTCTACAGGGCAAAATCGAGGCCAGGCTTGATACCTGAATGAAAGCCCAGGTCGAAATAAAAACAGTTAGGGCTGGAGAGATTGCTCAGTGGTTAAGGTGCCTGCCTGCAAAGCCTAACAACCCAAGTTTGATTCTCCAGTACTTATGTAAAGCCAGATGCACAAAGTGGCACATGCACCTGGAGTCTATTTGCAGCGAATGGAGGCCCATGCATGCCAGAGTCTGTCTCTCTTCTATCTCTCTCTCTTATTGAAAATTAATAAATTTTTAAAAATAATTTTTAAAGTTAAAAAAAGAAAAGGGTGAAGTTAGATTCCTTTTACTAATTAAATGGATACAAACGACAATATTCAGAGGCATGATGAAATTAGAGACAGGAGAGGATGATAGGAAACGGAAAAAGATAAAAAACAAATTTGCTTAAAAACAAATCTTTTCAAATCCCTCTTCTTTTAGGCACCCATGTTCCAGTTTAACCAAGGGTGACCCAGGCATCTCCTTGTCACCTCTATACGGAGGCATCCCCACAAACAAAACCTCCGCAGGATCAGACCATTTCAATAAAGTAATCAAAACACATTCTAATGATGCCTGGGAAGAGAGAGCCCTCTGTACCATCTCTCCTCTGTGCTGGACAGAAAGCAGCTAGATGCTAAATGGAACAGTAATGCTACCTCACCACTCGAGAAACACATGGGGCCAGGCTGGTCCTTCATTCCAAGTAGACTGGCCTGGGCTAGGATCCAGCTCTCTCCTTGGACACAAATCAACTAACAGCTGTCGCTTTCTTTGTAATGGCCATCAATAAAGTTAGTTGCAATCCAGTGGTCAAAAAGGAAAACTATATCATTTGCTCATTCTAGAAGCAAGTCTAACAAATAGGGTGAGGATTCATTAACTTTAGAATCACCCGAGCAAAAATCAGAGCCTCTTAGCTATCCTCTTAAGAAGACCCTGGCATTATTCTCTAGTGTGGCCATGTGCAATCTGAAATGCCCAAAGAAAGAACCAGCAAGCTCGTGTGCTAATCTTCTCCCTGAGTTGGGATGCAAGGAAGACAGGGAGGCTTGCCCCTCTGCACCAATCTTCCTCTCCCCAGGCTCTCTGTCCCCACTGTCCTCGTGGAGTGACCTTTCCCTCCTCTCTTTCAAAACTACTATTTATGAAGAGAGACTAGCTGGAAAGAAAAAGGGGTTCAGTGGATGGGGGGATTTGGGAGGAGAGAGGGAGGGTCATGGGAAGAGGTATATATATCATGATCATATATATATGATCATGATATTATCTATACTTATGGAAGTTGGAATAAAAAATTCAAAAGGTCCCATTTATCCTTCAAGAAATAATTAAAATCTCACCCCTGCACAAATCCCTCTTCACCTTCCTCCAGCTTCTCTTCTTCGACCATCTTAAGCAAGTACATGATGGTCTCCTCACACCATGTCCTCCAAAATCTCCAACAGCCAGGTTAGCAGCTCCAAAAAGGTACAGGGCCCATTCTTTTTCATTACACTATGCTTGATGAATACTGGTTCCTAGCAAGTATTTACAGGGGCAAAAAAAAAACCCATAAACATAAATTTCAAAGAAGAAGGCAGTGTGGGCAAGCAGAGACTGAGAAACATTCATAATAAGAAATAAAAACTAAGAAGCGGGAGAGAATGAGAAGAAAAAATCTAAAGAGAAGAAAAAGAGAGCTTAGGGATAAAAGGAGATGAGACATAAATTGTATGTGAGTGGAAGAATAAAAACAGAGGAGATGGCTAAATGGAAATATATATTTGCTTTCTGATTTTTTAAAGGACAAAGCAAAGGTCCAAGAAGAATACGCGAGGGACTTTAATGATAACCATGACATGTCAAGGGATGCAAGTGTAAATCTTAGACTCATGGTCCAGCAATTCTGGTATGAAACATCAGAATGGTGGGTCGTGTCACCCCCACTCCCCGCAGGCCTTTCAAATCTTAATGTGTGTTTTCACAGCATCCTGGGCAACTCTTTTTTTTTATATTTTATTTATTCATTTTTCAAGCAGAGAGAGAGAGAGGGAGAGAGCACACCAGGGCCACCACCTTGTGGGTCTAGCTTATGTGGGTAATGGGGAATTGAACCCAGAGCCTTAGGCACTTAACCTCTGAGCCATCTCTCCAGCCCCTGGGCAACTCTTAACAAAGTTTGCAAAGCACTGGTGTAGACGCTTGAAATCCACTCATAACCACATCCTCTCATTGCAATCAAAACATTAGCACTAAGGAGCTACCAGGATGGGGTAAATCACTTCCTGTCTCAGGAGCTCAGCGTCTTCATCTATGAAATGAGAAGGTCTGAGATGCCTTCGGAAGTTTCGGGAAGCTTCAGAGTACTGACCCTTCCTTATCCACCAGACCAAAAGACAAAGCATGACTGACTAATGAAAATTCCAACTTCCCTCTCTCTGCTCACTCGTTTGATCTTTTCTGAATATCTGTTCTATGCCAGCCACCGTGGTAAGTGCAAATGGTACCAAGGTGAATATGCTTCTCTGTATTCTTGAGGGGCTCAAAACTTCTTAGGGAAGGAAAGAGAACATCAAAACCAAATTAGACAAGAACGTGTTAAGGGGTAAGAATACATGCTGAGAAAGGTCAAGGGGGAAAGTCATCACTCTGTTTGGGGCGAACATGGAGAAAGAATAAGAAAAAAAAAATAAGACGAGACAAGAACATCAAGAAAGCAACCCAAGCATCATGGACACACCTCTCTGGTTTGCAAATCCCCAAAAGTTCACCCACCCAATGGCCACAGAGAGACAACTCTCTGCAGGGCTGGTCTACAACTCCTCAGGCACGATGCCCTGCTATGACATCTACCGCCAATACCAGAGCTGTGCCGACCACAGGAGGTTCAGAAACCCACCTCCTCTGAGTTCTGTATGTTCCCTCTACTGACTACCTTCTGCTCTTCCGTTTTCAGCCTCCTGGAAGATGATATCAATTCAACCACTAATCTACTCTCCCTGGAGACGACTTCTTGTGGTTACGAAGAGGAGATGCACTTTAATAAATGTGAACATTTCATTAGATCAGTAACTCTTGTGATCTATGTTTACTTACAGAGAAAGAGGATCCTAGTCTCTAATTGTACACATGGTGACTACAGAAAGGGTATCATTTCGAGAATTCTAAAGATGGATGGCAATGAAAAAAAAGCTTTTTTTTTTCCTGGCTTATCCACTTTGACACCATCAAGATACCAGAGACAAGCAGTTAGGCTGGTCCCTGTCTTCATGGCTAAACAGAGCTTTCACTCTGAACAACCGCTTCCAAGGTTCATGATGGTCAGGTCCACCACTCGTTCCTTCTACTCCCCAGTTTCTGGATGCTGGGTTCTGGCTGTGGTCTCTTGCCTCCCTCTGTACTTCATAGTCCACAATCATTAACTATATTTTTGCATTAGCCTGCTAACAATAGTGAAGAGGTCACCTTCATTTGATTCTTGATCAAGAAGATGGAGAAAAACGGAAAACTGCCTCGGGTTCATCACAGTCTTGGAGGAACTAGACGGATGTGTCATGAGGTAACAATGTGGCCTGAGGACTAGATGCCCTGAGTCTTATTTCTTCCTGCCACACACCACTCGTTCCACCAGCCACTACCTGTCCCTCACTCTCATGCATGTGGTCACTGGCCCTACCTGCACAAGGTTGGGTGACAGTCTAGGAAAATGGTCTGGGTCCTGGGGTAAAACAGGAACACAAAGTCAAGGTTATCCCCCATCCGGAAGAAGTCGCCCTTTTTAACTCCCCTTGGTGTGCAATATAGTGATTAGAAGAATTTCTCTTTCTATTCTCTCTGCCTGCATCCACCTATGACAGAAATCACACACATCCAGTAGCAAAGCCAGATGCAACAGACAGACAGACAGACAGACAGACAGACTTCCTAGAGCTGGAACCAATGGAAAAAACAGACTGGACAATTCAGTTGCACCCTGCCCCTCTCCTGGTATGTTGGCATCTGTCATATTATCTGGGTTCCCAGATCCATTATTCTTTGCTGTATCTGGAACACATGGGGATAGAACCATGTATGGTCTGCTTCCCTTGAAATACCACACTAATATCCCTAATCATGTTTTTCCAAGAAGTCCTTGTTTCAAATTATTTTTTTCTTTAATTACATATCATAGAAGCTCTTTGACTGTAATTAATTTTTCTCTTCTTCCCTCCAGCAGCCCCATTGCTTTCCGATGTCACGCACTGCAAAAGTGATAACAGAACAAAACACCAAGAGAACCCAGTCAGCTCTTCATGCTAGGAGGGAACAAGAGGGAGAGAACAATGGCCCTGAGAAGGCCCAGAACACCAGTGAGTCACAGCCTCATGGACACGCTTGCAAAGATGGGGGATGCCTGCCTGTTGCCTTTGCAGAGTCCCCAGGTGCCTATGGATGTCAAAAAGCTATAGGCCACCTGTGGCAACTCCTCTTCGAATCCCAACTAGCCTTTTCCAGATGGAACACACCTCTCCTTCCTCTTTCTAGCTTTCTCACCCTTCTTTTCTTCTCTTCCTCAATGCCTTCCCTGTCTGACCTCTCCTCCTCTGCCTAGTCTTTAAATGATGATGGTCTAGAACTTGACAATTTCATTCGGGCTTGAACTGAATTTGGAAAGGAGCAGGTGGCAAAAGGTCTCCTTGTTGACCTCATCACCCAAGGAACATTCTCAGTGTTGAACACTCACAGGTGGCGGGGATGCAGAAGGAGGCATGTGCCTGATGGGTAGCTACCCACCTCCCTTTGTCCATCCGTATGGATTGCGCATGGGGCTGGCTTTCTTACCCATACCTCTATTCTATTCTGAAGTGAAATGAAGAGTTCTTCCTCCCACTTGAGAGTAGCAGATGGGAAGCTATCTCAGGTGTCTCTAAGGTGAGCGCACACCAGATAACCCCAGCTATTTGGAGACATGGTGAGAACATGGCTCAAATTGGGATACCACCCTCTCATTCTCATTACACCATGGTTACAGATTAGTGTTCCAGTAACGAAAGCTCCAAAGAATGAAACCTGGGGGAGAGGGACCGTCAACGTGGATGACATCCAACCTTTCTGGGCAATAAAGAATGACTGTCATGTTGAGAGATGAGAACCTTGCATTACTTTTTCTACAGACCTTTAGTATTTTTTGGATTGTTTCAAAGGCTTGTTTTTTTAAATGCCAGAAAGAAAAGATTTGGGTGTAGGGGGGAACACTTGAAGGAGGATTCTTGATTGTTAATTATTTTGCTACATATTTTTAAACACCTTTATCCCAACCTAGTTCCTGCATTTGGGTGCAGTTTGGGGGTGTATGCACAGAGGAGCAGGGGGTGAGCAGTGGCTCACCATCATGGCCTTCAAGCCAGGCATGAGCAGATTTTTCTCAGGTGTTCTCTTGGGTTGCAGAAGAGTCATTAGCTAAGTCTTTCCCATCTCTCCTGCTATTTCCCTTTTGAAGTGCATTCAAACACTGCCCTACCACATTCTGTGTATTATGAAAATGGAGAAGAAGGGAGAAAAATGAAAACATCAATTCTATCTTCAAGGGTTCAAGAGGAACACATGCAAACAGCACATCTCTTTGTTTAACACAAAGACTCGCATGTCGAATTCTGCACCCCTTCCACGTGCACAGCATTTCAGAACTCTGCAAGATAGCCATTTTGCGAGAGTGTGGGGAAGTAACAGTTTGCTTGGGGGATGTGTGGGTATAAATAGATGTGTAGACAGAAGGAGACATTTACAGCTCAAAAATAATAGCACACCAAGAAAATACAAATGAAAAGCAGAATATTGACAGAATTCCTTCTTTCAATGCTTAAGATTGAAGTCCTCAACCTGCAGCATCCTTCAATTCCAGATGTTCTCAGACCAGCTGTTTCCCCTCTAGACCTGCCCCTCTGCAATAGAGCTCCCGGGATCTCTGGGCCCGGTGTCAATCCTTTCTTTGGACACCGAGTAGATTTCAGAGCAATAACCACAGTAATTCTGATCGTCATTTTTATTTTTTACAAGGCACAGAAAGGGTGACTAGAAAGGTATAGAAATGATGATGGCAAGCTGAGAAAGACAGCTTGGAAAAAAAAAAGAAAGAAAATCCAGATCCCATAAAAAAAAAAAATCTAGCTTTAGCTCTGGGCGAATAAAATACTATTTAACTAGAAAATCGTACAGGTCTCCCGGCTGGCTGTGTCGGTGTAGAGACAGACATATATCCCTTATACCCTCCAACAGCCTGTGTCTCCATGCATTCCCCCACCATGACCTCCCCAAATCCAAAAGCTGTCTGAAGAGAGAAGGAACAGAAATAACATGGGAGATTTTCTCTCTTTGTCATATAAGCCCTTTCTTCCAGACAGCATTATTTTGGTTACTGTGTTATCTTTTTCTCCCAAAAAGATCCACTTGAGGGACTGGAAGAGACAGCTAAAACAAGGAATCCCTACCCCAGGTGAGGAAAAGAAAAAGAAAATAGAATTTTCCCTACCTTGGTTTGTAGAAACCAAACCTCTAGACCGACAGATTAAAGGAGCAAGCATGTTGAGAATATCCAGGGTCCTCTTCTCGCTTGCATATCCACATAGGAAAGACCGAGGATAAAGGAACTGAGGAGAATTTAAAATCCAATGTACCGTAAATTTGGTTTTAATCCTGTATCTTGAAGAGTTGTAAATTCAAAGAAAAAGGATTGAATTCAAAGGTAATTTCAGGCTGTGGAGAACGACTCACAGTCAGAATCCAGAGTAATTATTCCATATGCATGTGAGGTTTGGTGGCCGGAATATATTTTAAGGAGTCTTCTGGCAATTATGGTTTTTTTTCTAATTTTTTTTTAATATTTTTGGAGCTTTAGTGGAGGAGGCTCTGTGTGCAGAAGCGGGGGGTCGGCTCCGTCCCTCCATGGAACATGGTCATTCCCAAAGCGTCCCCTTCCTAAGGGGGGAAAAGAAGCGGTCAGGGTTTGAGTGGAGTGTCCCCGGGAGGGTGAGCAAAATGCTCTAAAGAAAAGGGGGGAGGGAACCCCGCATTTCCCACAGCGTGCACACGACAGGAATTGAAAACAGCTGGCAACGATCTATTAATAATTCAGGGAAAGGTCTGGCTCCACCATTCCCCGGGACGAGGCAAGGATGAGAGGTGGGCGAGCCACCCCGGAGGAAGAGGAGAGAGGGAAGGAGGAAAGTGGGAAGCCGCTGGGAGGAAGGGAGAGAGCCGCCGAGGCCCCCACGGGCACACACTCACGCACACTCGCACGCACACGCGCGCAGGCAGCCTCCCCACTTAACTGGCCGGCGAGCGCGGCCCCCAGCCCCATCCGCAACGCCGCCGCCGCCGCGTCGGGCTCGCCCGCGCTCCCCATCGCCTCCAGCCCGGCCGCCTCCTCCCACCCGGGGCTCGCGCTGAATGGGTTGTGAGTGTGCACCGGGGGCACACTGACACGCGCGCACGCCCGCGCTCACACTCACGCCGCGCTTCACCTGCAGAGAGTCCATTGGACCGAGCGAGCGAGGGGCGCGCGCCCGCGCGTGCGGGGCGGAGGGCGCGGGGCTGGGGCCGGGGGGAGGGAGGCGATCACCCCCTCCTAGAGATCAGAGGCGACCCACCACCCACCCACCCCCAAAAATGAGACCCTTTCCTGACTTAAAAGAAAAGCCACATCCAAATTAGCGAGTGCGGGATGGATGTCGCTGGGTGTCGGAGCACCAGGTTGGTGGCCGGTCCTCCCCGCACCTGCCCGGCGCCCCCGAGCCCCCAAATCAGCCCCGAGACTCCCCTTCCTGGGCGAGCATCTACGTACCGGCTCCCGGCACCCCCGCGATCGCAGGCTCCGGGAGAGGGTGGCCGTTGGCGAGGGTTTCTGGGTTCTCCTTCCCTGCAAAGCAAGATGAATGATCCGTCTCCGGGGGTGGGGGGTTGGGGTTGGCGGGAGGTGGGAGGTGGGGGGTTTGAAGTTCACGGCTCTTCTTTGCAAAGCAAAGGGAAAATGCATTCGGACGCACGCGGGCACAGCTGGATGGTGGGGATGGTGGGGTGAGCCTCCCTCCCGGAGCACTTTTCGGTAGAGATTTCCTAGAGGTGAAGACACCCGAGGGAGAGGTTTTGGAAAGGT
>PVHP010031498.1:0-20933 GCA_004024765.1 Zapus hudsonius | reverse complement strand
ATGCAGTCAACACATGATAAGCTAGTGAGACAGACACCAATGATTTTTGACATAACCTAAAGCAGAAGTACAAAGACCCCTAAGTTCTCAATAATAAAGCAGCCTTAATACTCACCCACCACGACTCGGGGAACTAAGCAGAAGAGGGGGCGGAAAGATTCTGAGAGGCTTGGTGGGGGAGAATATCCAGAGGCATTCCTCCATAACCCCAGTAACAACATACTAGGGCTGGCAGAACCGGGCTGACTACTAGGTCCCCCGCCCCAAGGACTGATCCAGACTGCCCACCGAGGAGGGTATCCAACTGACTGGGGATCGGGAAGAGGGGCATAGTGGAACTGGGGATAACAATTCATTGTTTGCCCATTAAATAATGTAACTTATTATGGACAAGAAAAAAAAATGAAAAAAAAAAAAAGAGAAAATTGAGAATTCAAATGGAGGCAGTCCAGCCACATAGTTCACTTGCACTAGAACCTAGGCCATTTGGGGCTATTTACATATGCAGGAGGAAATGCTATCATGATATGCACTGTGAGCACCATGCTGGCACCCACCCTTCTGCTCTTGGCAATGTGTTCTTGCTTGTCTGTCTGCTCTGCCCTGCATCCCACCATCAGCTGATGTCTGCTTCCTCTTCCTGTTATTCCCCAAGGTTGGTCTCTAGTCTCTGCTTGAATCTTATTCTTACTCTAGATCTCTATAAAATATGTGACATGATTCGTTGTTTCTTTTTTGATTCAACTCAATCATCCGGTTTCTATGATTTATTCTCTCTCTCTCTCTCTCTCTCTCTCTCTCTCTCTCTCTCTCTCTCTCTCTCTCTCTCTCTCTCTTTCTCTCTCTCTCTCTGGCATTTGCCATGGTGGTGTTTGGACCTAGGGTCTTGAACATCTTAGGCAAGCTTTACCACTGAGCTACATTCCTAGTTCTATTTAAACTTTATTTTGACAAAAGTCTTTCGAAGTTGCTCAGGCAGGACTTGACGTGTATCCTTCCTGATTCAGCCTCCCAAGTAAGGTGGATTACAGATATGTACTACCATTACATCCTCTGTCTATCATCTATTTGTGCGTGCGTGTATGCGTGTGTGCATGTGTGTGTGTGTGTGTGTGTGTGTGTGTGTGTGTGTGTGTGTATGCTGGAACTCTGGACATTGTCTCCTGGGATCTTCAGGAACTCTTTCCTCTTGCATACTTTGTGTATACCTTTTAAAGTTTTAGTGTTAGTGTTATTGCTGGATAAATTTACATATATTCTTTTTTATATATATATTGGGGCAGAATCTTTTGTAGCTCAGGCTAGCCTCAAACTCACAGTGACTTTGAACTCCTGATCTTCCAAACTCCATCACTCAAGTGCTAGAATTACAGGCTGAGCCACCACGCCTGACCAGAGAGTCTTTCTACAGCAACATTTATCAATCCCTACCCTATGCATGAGCAAGTATAGCTCTACTAAGATCTGTAATTACATCTTAACAAATTTGCTGAAAATCTCCTCTAGCATGTTCCAAATCTATCTCATGATCAAACTATTATTTTCTACATTGAACTTGACTTTCTTTTCCTCTTTGAGCTGGTCCTTTCATATTTCCATGGCCACATTATGAAGCAATTACTAACCAAATCTAGGACCATTCATTCAGAAAGACCAGGCATCATCTGTTCCTTTTTCTTCAAGTCTTAACTTCAGTTCCCTGTGGAGTGTGGAGTACTGGTTACATTGTCTCCCACTATTTCACACCCAGTCTGTTCTTACTGTCTCATTCATCCTAGCTTTGTCATTCTGACTTGCTTATTGTAATTGACTTTTAAATCCATTGGTATGAGGTTTATTCATTCATTTGTTGGCACTGGGTATTGATCCTATGGCCTTCTGAATGTTAGCAAGCACTCTAGCACTGAGCTGTATCCTCAGCCCCTCACCAGCATGGGATTTTCCTGTCTCTATTAGCTTACCTGTGATAGAAGAAGCTCTCAAATACATAAATGTAGCTCTTTTGCATCTCATTCACGCCCTTTAAACTGCACCCCATCACTTGTAAGGTGCAGCCTGAGCTCTTCGGCCAGTGTCTGTGTGACCGGGTCACTGCTTATCTAGATGTTTTATTACTAATCAACTCTCTGTTGACACGTCACATTCCATTGGCTGATTTAGCCTTAGTTTTCCCAGTGCATGTGCTCGCTTTCACACCCATTCGCATGTGCTGAGACATTTATGTTGACACCTTTGACCTGCTCTCATTCACCTGGAATCTCATCTCAGGCTTCACACCTGCGCTCCCCTCTTAGTGAAACACGAACATCGTCTCGTCTGGACTGTGGACTTTGAAGAGGTATTCAAAACCATGTCAGCCTTCTGTGATGATAACATTGTAGAAATGAAATATAATTTTATCCCATAAAATTGTTTCTGAGTTATAGTTGTTTTTTTTTTTTTTTGACAGTTGAGGAAACTCAGCCTTGGAGGTTAGCAATTTATCCTCCCTCATAGTGCCAGTAATTGGTAGAGGCACAACTCTTTCATTATTTTTGAATTTACATTCTCATGATATCTAAAAGAAATGGAAAAGAAAGAAATCTAGCTGGATATTTACTTGAGATTTAAATCAATCTCCATCCACATATCTGTTTTAATATAGTTCCATACTAATATATTTTTTTTAAATCATGGCTGAGGGACTGGGGAGATGACTCGGTGGGTCAGAGCATTCGCTATGCAATTATGAGGACCTGAGTTTGATCCCCAGGACTCTTATAAAAGGCTGAAAGTGGCCACTTATGCCTGCAACTCCAGCATTGGGGAGGGAGGTAGAGACAGCAGGATCCCTGGGGCTGGCTATCCCCAAAACACAGTGAATTCAGGCTTAGTGAAAAACCATTTTCCAAGGATACAGTAGAAAAGTACACCTGATGACTTCCTTTGGCCTCTGCACACATGTGCACAGGGAGCTCATGTGTGTGCAAACACACACAGACACACACACCTTGAATTACTATCATAGATATTGAACTGCATGTGCTCTATATAGGAAAGCAAAACGAGAACAAAAGAAATTAAAGCTATACAAAACATGCAATCATTTTCAGCAAACAATGTATAATTCAGAAGTGAAGACTGAACCCCAGTTGCAGATAAGTCATGATGGTCTCTCCCCAAAAGTATAAGCTGGAGTCAAAGGTGTGGGTTAACTCTCACAGACTAGATTAAACTAGTTCTCATGATAATGGATTACTGTATTAGACTTTTGGACCAAAAATAGCAAAAAAAAAATCCTTTTCTTCTTTATTATAAGAACACAAATGACACTAAGATATTCATTATAAACTGAATGGGCTGGGAGGAAGGGGAGGGCAGGGGGCTTACGCACTTATTGATTTTCTTAATCAATGAGGAAAGATACCTTAAAATCCTTATTTTCATGCAGTAAGTGAGTGCTCTAGGAATCTGGAGGCATCGTCAGGTAAGAGAGGCCCTGACTATGGCAGGAGGTGGCCTAACCCCTAGACAAATGGCTCTAGTCCCAGTCATTGGTTACTTCCCACACTGAGCTGTTGATAGAAGAGACCCATGAGGTCCACCAAATAAGACAGGCTTATGTCAAAGCTCTTAAATACCCACCCCAGGTAATAGGTAAGACCCTATTGCTGAAGACACCATAGTCTGTTATCACACAAAACCTAGAGACCCTGCTTAATTAAGAATGGTATCCAGCCCCCAGATGGTAGTATGTGTAGTGCTGGAAAGCGTTACATGAGCTGTCAGGGGAAACTGACCAAAGATATTCTGAGAAAGCATAGGTTATTGATATACAACACTGAATGATGCTACGAGAATGAAGAAGATTGGTAGAGACCAATAATGCCAAGAAGTGCTCACATGTGCAATAGTGGTACTAAACCTGGGTGGGTAATCAACAGCCTGTTATTTGGCTAAGAGATCTGCTCAGAGGCGGGTAATGCTTAACTGGAACTGGGACCCATGACAATCCCATATGAGAACCAAGAACCTGGGCTCCAAGGGGAAATCCTCACTAACCAGAGATCTACAGAAAGGCTATACCCATTGGAATCTCAACAGGTTAACAAGGTTTATCTCAATTAATCTCAAGAAACTTAACTGGCAATTTGATAGGTAGCATCTGCCTGAATTTATTACAACCTGGAGAAAAGACCCACACACTATCACTTAAGGACCGAGTGTTTCATTTACTGAGAAAATAATTGTATGGGTAGAAGGATTGCTGTAAGTCAGGAAAGCTAGCCTTGTCTACAGGGAGTTCCATGGTTAGCCAGGGCTAACAGTGAAACCCTGTCTCAAAAAATAATTGTGGGAAATTTAAATTCATAAAATTTGCTATTTTGGAATATGTGAAACCCAAGTTCTATCCTCTATGGCTGCTTAACTGAAACAAAGAAACATTAAAATGAAGACTTTTTACAAATACTCAAATGCTATCTTTTAAGATTTATTTTACATCTGTATAAAATATCCCCCATTTTGATGATGCCAAACCATGTCCTATTTGTCTTAAGTGTAGCAGACATTTTTCCTTCCAAGTTCTCAGATGTCCTGAGCTGTGCTGACATTACCATATGGGGTTGTGATGAAGTGACTGGCCTGGGTCGCTTGAGGATTCCTTGCAGCTCTAGGTTCATCATGTCCGGGGAACAGCTTGTAGGGACCATTTTTCCCTCTGGTTTTCCTTCCTGCTGCTGAACAGACACTAAAGTGCTGGCTTTAATAAGCTTCCCCTTTATTTTAAAATAGATAATTTAAGAAATCCAGTAAGTAGAGTCTGCCAAAGCCCAGTTTCCTGGATCCAGATTGTTGGTTGCCTTCTTCACTGTGAGATGAAACAGGCCCCACCTCTTCCTCAGAGCATGTCACTGTGAGCTGCTGGCCTCCCCAGGAAGCTCTGAGTTGAAGGCCATCATCCAAAGTCACTCCTTACTTTATTGTTTGGCTTTTTGTTTAAATTTTATTGCTTTCCCATCTGGATGGCCCAGCTTTCATGTGGTATTAAAAGTATGCGTCCAAAAAAATGTGTCCCAGATGGACATCCTGTTTGCTTTTTGATTTAAATTTCTGTTTAGTAAACCTTTGTGGTTTGGATCAAGTGAGTATTTTCAGCAGAACACCCTACCCACTTCCTCAAAAATAATACCTTCTCTATCCATCCTTCTTTTCTCTACCTCTCCTCTGCGAAACTAATATTGTCTATCAACACATCTGTAGGATATTCGAGATTTGCTTCTCTCACGCTGACAACATGATTGTTCCAGAAGCTCTTGCCACAGAAAGGCTGCTTAACACACTATGCTATTAGCAAACAGAAAATGTTCCCATCAGGTTCTGGTATTCCAAATGATCACAAACTTGCTTTAGACAAACATAAACAATGGCTTCTTCAAAAATAAGTTAACAACTATATTTTTTTCTGGTCAAAACCAGAAATAAATTTGTTTTTTTTAAAAGTTTTTCCTTCAAATGGCTCATCCTATCACAGATGAATAGATTTTCTTGACATATTACATAAAATTATTTTTTAAAATAATGTTTGTTTAAGTCATTTTTTTTGAAGCAAAGAAACTTGGTTGTTCTTGGCATTTCTTAATTTGTTTACATGGGGTATGTTCTCCCCAAATCCACACGTATAATTTCCATTGCCTCTAAAAGGGGTTATGAACACACATCTGAAGAGGAATTGGCCACTCCGTTTTTGATGTTTTAAGGCCAACTAAAGCATGAACCTCTTGCTTCCTTTGTGATCCCAGCCTTGCTCAGCAAGAACAATGCTTATGCAAAATGTCCTAGGGGGATTTTGAGGTTTGAGGTTTTAATAATCTAGGCTAAAATTCAAATAGGAGCCACAGCTGTTTGGATAAGTCCCTTAGCCCTCTTTAATGTGAACTGCAGTGAACTTACCAGAATTTTTAAATATTCTGGAGCAATATCTGATATGCATTTGACATATGGCAGCCACGTTTCCCATGCAGAGAACTCTGTACTTACAAAGTATACAAAAATACAATAAAATGCTACTTATGACTATGTTTTAAGTTTTTATATATCCATGATCATGGTAGCACTATTCTCAGCAGTCCAGAGATGGATGCAAGTTGGGTATATTTTGCACCCATGCAGTCCTAGTGTTCATGAGGCTGAAGGAAGAGGCCTGTGGGTTCTAGGCCAGCTTTGCCACATTGGGAGACTATCGCAAAAAACTGTAATTAAACTAATCAACCAAGAAAACAATGTCATGGAAGCAGCATAGATACCCGCCCATGGAAGAATGAACCACAAATGATACTATCCACATACAATAAAAATCTTACAGCCTTTAAAACAAAGGAAATCTTCTCACATGCTACAAGGAGCCTTGAGGACTTTATGCCATGTGGAAGGCATCAGTCACAAAAAGACCAATGCTGTAAGACCCCATTTATGTGAGGTATCTAAGGCGGTTGAGTTCATAGAAACAGAAGTTGGAATGATGCTTTAGCGTAGCCTGGGGAAGGGAGTGAAGGGAAGTTGGACCATGGTTGTAGAGTTTCAGATTTGTCAGAGAAGAAAATTCTGGAAATTTGTTTCACAATGTAAGTATACGAATCATTACCGAACTCTACACTTAAAGTTAGGGTAGATGTTAAATTTTATGCTGAGGGTTTTTATTACAATAAAAAGAGTACCCGGTGCATTTATACATTTCCTTATATCAAACTGCATCTTGTACCTCTCTGAATGCCTTCTGCCAGTCTTGCATACTTTTTATCTACTGTATTGAGATTGGACATTCTTATCTCTTAAATATCACAGATGGACAAAGAGGAAAAGCAGATGAAACACAATGTCTGTGCTATATAAAGAGACCATTCAACCAATATTGTTACTTCCAGACTCCAAGACATATTCTACCATTTATTTCTTTAAACAACCTTAAGTAGTTTTTTTTTCACTGTTATAAAGAAGAAAACAAACCCAGGAAAATAAGTAGTTCAGGAAATATGTTGTAACTATTAATTTTTTAAAAAATATTTATTTATTTATTTATTTATTTATTTATTTATTTGCAAGCAGAGAGAGACAGACACGAGAAGGGCCAGCCAGGGCCTCCAGCCACCACAAACAAACTCCAGATGTATGTGCCACTTTGTGCATCTGGCTTTACATGGGGGATTGAACCCAGGTTGTTAGGCTTTGCAGGTAAGTGCCTTAACTACTGTGCTATCTCTCCATCCTAAAACTATTAATTTTGAATGCCAACGTTAGCTCACAGACTTCTGCAACACCCAGGTAAACACATGTTTGTTCTACTGTGCTTTATTTTATGGTCTAACCCCGACAGCCACAAAATTTTGTATTAGGGAAGCATGATGCTGATACAAAAGGACATTTCTCCTAATATTAGTTTACTAATCTGTGATCAACATTTCCTCTAGATGATATGGATCTGAGACTCTGGGAGAAAAAAAACCAAAAGTAATGGGCTTTAAAGAAGATAGAATGACTGTTGGAAAATTGATTGTTTTCTGGGGCCATTATTTTTCAGGTCAAGCGACTAGTTGCTTTCTATATACTATCTTCTTTAATATGGACTTTCATGCCTGCCTGACTGAAGGTCTCCCTAACCAGACAGAGCAAATGGAATAAAGTCATCGGCTCTCACAGATTCCTCCTTTTCAAACTAGTTAATTCCTGACTTAAGATAACTGTCAGAGAATCTGCATAAAGACTCTTTCTTTTTGAAAAGTACATGGTGTTTTCTCTTGTGTGCCACTGGGCTTGTCGAGTAAAGGAAGGAGATGTCACAAAGTACAAAGTGGCCTAGATGAATGCCCATCCCAATGTTCATTTGTGATGATCTGTGAGGTCACACCTGTGCTAAATATGCCTATATAACTGTTTTCTCCCTAAATCTTCTCAACCTGCATAGCATGTATCACTAAATTTTAAAATTGGATGTGCTAGGTTATCTAAGAGTAAAGAGATGTCTCCAGGTGAAGAATAAATAAGTATCATCCTCAGAATATTAACTGAAAAACCAAGAAGGAAAAGCAGAGGACTCATCTACACTCATAGGCTATCAACTCCCTCAGTCTAAGCCTTGTGGTGTGACTGTATTTAATTTTGGCAATCTTAAAGACACTGAGAATAAGACAGCTTGTGCCATGTGTTTCGTTGTTCCTTGAGGAGGCTGGCTCTATGCTTAAGGACAATGAGGGAAGCCATCAGAAACCTAGTACAGTGTTGTTTGTTTGTTCATTTTCCAGTCTCATACATTTGAGTATTGGGGGCAATTTTGACCATCATGGTAAAGATGCACATAGTCTATCAATGAAAATGGATGCAATGATGGTGTTTTATTTAAACATTAAAATACAAGCTTCAGGAAAATTGAAGCAGTAAACAAGATGTGATTGAATGTCAAAATTAGCATCATGTGTATATTCAGTAAAGATAGTTACTGCTTCTTTAAATAAATCAATAAAATGATAAACTTCTCAAAATTGAGGCTGGAGAGATTGTTCAGTGATTAAGGGCACTTGCTTGCAAGGCCTGATGGCCTGATTTTGATTCTTTAGTACCCGTATGAAGCCAGATGCAGAATGGCACGTGTCAGTGATGGGAGGTCTTGCCACACCCATTCTCTTCTCTCTCTCTCTCTCTCTCTCTCTCTCTCTCTCTCTTCTCTTTGCAAATGATAAATAAAAGTATTTTTAAAAATACTGAAACACATGAATAAAGGCTTCTATATTCAAAACGATTTCAACTTTAAATAGATATGGAAGTCCTTAAGCACAATGAATGATACATTAGTAGCTTTGTACATGTTTTATACTATTATATAAGGTAATGAAAAAATAACTGTGCTAAAAATAAATGTGATGTTTAGGAGGCTGGCTATTTCTGTGTTGCACATATTGAATCAATTGTCAGACTTCAAATTTTTAGAGTGCTTTTGGAGTGGAACACATCCTGAGTGTTCGTCCAGTGTGTCTGCCTGCAGCACTATTCGCAGTGTGTGCTCCTGCAGACAACTCATCTGCTTGGGGGCAGTTGGTCTGCTGAAGTCTGAAAAGAAGACGCCCAGTGGCCAGAACACACCCTGTGCCAGCAATCCAATTATGCCCTAACAAGGGCCAAGGTGCCAACTTGAAGTGACGGACAATGGTGGGGAAACCAAGGAGACAGCTGAAATTTTGCAGCTTTCTCAGTTGAAAAACTTAAATAGCAAAGACTAAATGCTCTTATTGCTTCAAAGAGCAAGATGACATATAGTGACATTGTAGAGGAAGATGACATTTGCCACTGCAAATGCTAGTCTGTGGACAATAGGCTTTCACTACTTTTATTGCACAGGTCTATTTTCTGGTGCCATATGAACCCCAAACTTTCAAAACCCAGATGGCTAGCCCAGGATAAAAGCAGGCACATCAGCAGCTAATGAAAAACGATGTCTGTTTCCACCCATATAATGTGTTACTTCCTTCAAGTTACCATAGAAAACCAACACTTTATCAAAAGAAGCAAAATACCAGCAATGCAAAATGTCAAACTGTGAATGAAGTATAGAAAAATATGGTTATATTCATTTGTTTTATATTATCGATAATATTTTAGGACATTCTAGAGCTAGAAAAATGGAAATGATCAGCTAAAATTCTAGTGTAGTCTTTAACCATTTTGTTTCCAGAAAGAGCATAAATAAATATGTCTTACAGGAAATCCTCAGGTTTCACTTTTAATTTTACTTTCACAATCATAATTTATCTCTACGATTTAAGGCTATGTTGTTGATGATGTGATTGTCATAGCAGCGGCAAGTTCATATTTTGGATGGAATTCCGACAATAAGATGGTTTTGGAGAGTTTATTAGTTGCCTGTGTGAATGTACATATGTGGTGAGCACGCATGTTCATGTGGGAGGACCACATGTGTGGGAACACATGTGCATGTGGGGGGCAGAGGTATACACTGGGTGTCTTCCTTGGTCATCATCCACTTTATTTATTGAGACAGGGTCTCTCCCTTGAGCCCAGAGCTTCCTGATAAGCTAGTCTAGCCAGTCAGCTTGCTCCAAAGATCTCTTTCTCTGTGTCATGAGCCCTGGGATCCCAGGCACACACCACCACACCCGATTTCTTCGTGGATGCTGAAGATTTGAACTAGCATCCCCAGACTTACACAAGTGCTTTAATGAGTGAGTCATCTCCCCAATTCCTAAAAGTGATTTTTAATAAATATATATAGTAAGTAAATTATCTGAATAGATATTTCTCAAGTTAAGTAATATAAATAACTTAAAATACTTAAAAAATGCTCAACATCACTATACAAGAGGGAAACTGAAAATCAAATCCAAAAGAAGATATTATTTCACTCTATCCAGAATTATTATGACCAAAAGGCAACAACTAACAATTCTAGTGATGGTGAGGAGAAGGAGTGCTCGGATACTCTTGGTGGCAATTTGAATTATGACAGTTATCATAAAAGCAATATGGAAGATCTTCAAAGTATCAAAACTGAGACACATATGATCCAGCAATCCCACTATGTATACATCCAAAGGAAGTGAATCCAGCAGCAAAGAAATGCCTGCACTCTGTGTTTATTGCAGCACTGTTCACAACAGACAAGATATGGATGAAATTGGTTTAGGCGCCATCAGCAGCTGAGTAGATAAAATCAGTGGAATATGCATTAGTCATCCATAACACTGGGAACCTGTCATTTGTAGCAAAATGTACGGAACACTTTGTTAAGTGAAATAAGCCAGAGCCAGAAAGACAAATAATACATCTTCATCCTCATGTATAGAAGCTAGAGGAAGGGAAGGAAAGAGATGAGGTGGTTTAGAGAATGAGTACTGAATACCAAAGCAGTTAGAATAATAGCATTCTATAGCTCTGTGGTATAGCTATAGGTGATAATATACATTTTATAATTAACTAGGGTAGAGTTCAATAACTACACTTACAAAAATCATAAGGAGCTGACTTGACCAGTTTATGTTAGACACATGTGTTTAAATATCACATTGTCACCTATATGAAATAATTACATGATAATAAAAATGCAAAAAATACAGCCAAGAAAAATGTAAGTGCTTTGTCACTGTGGTGCTTTGATCCAGGTGTCCCCCATAAACGTATGTGTTCTGAATACTAGATGCCCAGCTGATGGCAATTTTGGAGTTGGAACCTTGTTGGAGGTGTGTTGGGGGTGGGCTTATGGGGTTTGTAGCCAGGTTCCCCTTGCAAGTGTTTGGCATGCTCTCCTGTTGCTGTTGTCCATTTGTTGTTGGCTAGGAGATGATGTCCATCCTCTGCTCATGCCATCATTTTCCCTGCCATCATGGAGTTTCCCCTCATGTCTGTAAAATAAACCCTTTCCTCTACACACTGCTTTTGGTTGGGTTCTTTGTGCAGCAACAAGAAAGCTGACTGCAACAGTAAATTGGTACCTAGAGTGGGGTCATTGTGCTAGAAACCTGACTGTGTGACTTTTGGAACTGATTTACAGGAGGAATGCGGAAGGATTTGATACCTTGGCCACAAGAAACACCTTTCAGTGTTGTAAGTACATTTTGATGAACAATTTTGATCAGAGTTGAAAGACTTGAATGCAGTAATAACTAAGAACTATGAAGTTTTGCTTATTAGGGGAAGGAAAAAAAAACTTTGTAGGGACTGGGCTAAAAGCAGTTTGCATGAGAGGCTTCCTGTGTTCTGCCTGCCTGTGTCCCGAGAACTTGTCAGGGTTGCATTGTGTAGAAATGGACTGGTGTGAGCAGATGGAGATGACACAGAAAGAAATGAAATCTTTGGGATGAAACTGCTGTCCTTTCAGCTTTAATTGTTTGAGAGATTACAACCATTGAGATTGGGCCAGGTGATCTGCATTGGGACAACAGGAAGAATGTGGACTCTTTGGAAATAAGGGGCCTGAATGCTGAAGGAGGTTTCCTGCTCTTCAAAGTCAGCTTAATTCCTCATGGTGCATACATGTACAGGTGAAGGACAGAATGTGAACTCAAGTGACTTCCTTAATTCCCTCCACCTTATTATTGAGAAAGGGTTTCTAATTTGAACCCAGAGCTTGCTTATTCGGTTTGTCTAGCTAGCAGCTTGCCCAGGGGCTCCTTTACCTCCCAAGGCCCGGGATTACAGAGGATGCTTCCACACCCACCTAGCACCTGGCATTTATGTGGGTGCTGGCGATACAAACTCTGCTCCTTGTGCTTGTATGGCAAACAGTTGATCCAGGGAGCCATCTCCCCAGCCTGCAAATAGCTTTTCTTTTGTAGCTGATAATATGTAGATTTTTAAAGTGTCCTTTTGTGCTCCTTCCCTGTTCTTTTTCTCTGTTCATGTTTGGTTTGAACTCATGCATGATGCAGGGTTTTCTCAGACACCAAGTTGTTCCCGGCTCTTTCCTGCTATTAGACAGTGAGCTCTGAACAGGACAGGATGCTGCACGTTAGGTTGGGATTTTCACAGAAAGATTATGGAGTTAACTTAATTTTTCCTGGGAGATTTCCAAATGTCAATATCTAGAGATCTCTATTTTTAAAAAAAACTTTCATGTTTCTCCAGAGAAGAATCTTTTTCTGCCTGGAGTTATTTTTTTCTCCAGCAGGTCACATTCCATGAACATGGTTGAGGAGGTGGCTGAAAGACTCTCATCACTTCTTATTCATCCTTATTTACCTCATATCATTCTTGCCTGCTTGCTGTCCTTGAGTTTGGAACCTTCTGGTTCAATACCTCCAAGTGACTGAACCTGCTCTTGTGGCCATGTGAGAAGTGAAGATGGTGTGAGCCTAGATAGAGTCTTGCTAAGAGGAGAGGATTGTGGGAAACATAATGGACATGGCTAGAGGTGTGGCCATCACTCCAAATCCACAGTTCCTGCCTAGTTTCTGGTTTCATGTCTGCATTTTACTTGTTTTGCATTCTATGACAAATGATTAAATTCCAAGCCAGGAGTTTTTCAGGAGAAAATGAGTTTTCGTTTTAGTATTTCTCTCTGCAAGATCTGAGTTCTGTACCTTCCCTGGCAAGATAGTGATGATTCCCTGTTCTTCCATAATTGAAAGAGTAAAGGGATGAATCCTTTCCTAATCCAGTCCATGTGGGACCTCTTCCTTCAGGTTGGCCACAGGAAGAGTGATGAATGTCACACAGACGGAGCATGCTAGTGTGTCCTGCTCCATGCAGAACCAACGTCAGAGGAGGCAGCCCCAGCCTGGAGATTAAAGGCTGAGTAGTCCAGTCTGGCATGTCCAGTCACTTGCCTCATTGAATAATTCCCTTTTTAAAAAAATCCTCATAATCCTCATATTTTTTGTTTGTCTAAGAGTGTTACTGATGACACTGTGGTTTCCATGTCTCTGACATTATATCTTTCTGGTCTGTAGGATTCTGTCCATGACAGCTTCTATTTTAAATCTATTGGTGTTTATCATGTCAAAGAAACATAGTAATTTCCTTTCTATAAATCCCTTCTGGATTTTTCCATGTTTGACTATGAGCTACATTCTATTCAAACATGAGCACGTGAATTCCTTTCTCTATGCTTTTCAAGGATTCATCTTGTGTGTCCCTGACTAGCCAAGGTCACTTTATGTCACTGTTTCTATGACGTGTTCCATCCAAGTGAATGTCCTGGGTGTTTCTAAAAATCATAGTTCTCCCATCTGCACCCTAGGATCCCAACTCTTCTCGAAGACTGTTCGTCCCTGACATGATTTCCCTACCCTTGTCTGCTTGTCTTCCCTGGAAAGTTCACCTCCTTCTTTTGTTCTCTCACCCCATCTCTGTCAGCTCACTCGGCTTTCTGCTTGCACAGACGGACAGTCCTGTCTTTGGTTTTGCTCAGCTCTTTGTTTCTGGCAGAATCATTTTTCTCATCCTAAAATGGATTTGAAATTTTGAGCTCAAAACCATTTTTCATTTCCTTCCATGTGTCAGAACACAACTGGTCTTTCTAAGCATGAATTTAGAGAGGCATCTCTTCTACCCTTTCACTGTTTATATATATATAAATTTTATTTCTTCATGATACATTTTGAAAGCTTGAATCTGAGATTTTGGGAAGTTTAAATTTTTCTCTAGTTGAATCAACAGAGTGGAGGAAGAATATTTTGTTGCTAGACAGATCAAGTCCAGTCACATTCTTGCTTGTTTTAATTTTTATGTTGATAGGAGGATGAACTAATTAATAGCATTTTACCCCATTTTTATTCCAATTTGCATGAAATTTCTCACTTCTCATTTTCATTCCTGTGTGAGGTTCCGTAGGTCTTAAAATCATTTAGACTTGCAGCAATCTTGTTTTGGGATATGTTTTTCTTTTCCCCTATTTCCGTCTGGCACTTTAATAAAAGACCACAAAGTAATTTTGCTCAGTTTGTCCTGAGCTTATTCTGTGTTTAGTTAGACTAAGTGCCAAGCCCCATTTGGCAAACTTGAGAAGGTAACTGCTAATTAAAGAAAGTTTATTTAGCGATATAAAGAAGAGGGCTCCTTTAAAGTAGGTGTGAGGAACTGGGCCAAGCAGTGCCCACTCAACTCACTACAGTCCTGCTAAGGACTTAACGACCAGACTGTCGACAGCCTCATTGATAATCTTAGCACCTGCTTCTAAAGACTTCAACTTAAAACTTTCAGGTCATTAATGCTGTGCTGCTATTGGATATTTTAACATACACTTTCATCTGGTTGATTTGAGAGTATCCATAAAAGTAAGCTTTTATCTCCCTTTTCTCTCCTTATTGCCTATCAGATTTTTACAGGAATATTTTCTCTCTGATAGGAAGCTGTATTACTGAAGTGGATTTTAATATTTTGGCCACCTTATACCACAGTCAAACTTGAGCTATGGCCTTTCTTGTGGAAAGTCATTCTGCTGGAACTCGAAGTTTATGGTCAGCCACTTCAGAAGCTGTGTTCCCATTAGAGAGCTCTCTGAACCTCACACAATAGTGACACTGAGGACTTTGAAGCTTAGGCAGTGTGAAGCAAGGCCAAGGCAATGATCTGAGCTTCTCCATCCCACACTCAGCCCAAGAGGCATCCCAGGGGCAGATGATCTATCCATGGTTGTGGTTCTGGGTGGTTAGAAGCTTTTCATCTTGGCCCTTCTAATCCCATCAGTTTCTTCAAGGCCTTGGCGTGGACTCACTTTCTGTAATGTCAATTTGACTTATTGGAAGTGTATTCACCATTACTTGTAATTCTCTATTTCCTGCTGTGCCAATACGCAGAATAAAGAAGGCTGCACTGTGTCTTTTACTAGCACAGGTGGGGTGTCCCTTCCCTGAAATGCATGCAACTAGTGTTTCAGACTTCAGATGCCTTCTTAAGTTTCAGAATATTTGTGCAGACTTAAGCAGCTAGCTTGTGGATGGAACCCATACTTAAACACAAAATTTGTTTATGATTTATATAGAACCATATCCATCGAGCAATGGTCACTTAACATAATATTTTAAGTAATTTTGTGTGTGAAACAAAGTTGTACAGTGCAGAATTTTCCGCTTGTGATATCATGTCAGTACTGAAATTTTTCATATTTTGTAACCGTTCTCACTTAATTTTCAGATTAAAGGTGCTTAAATTGTAATTAAACGTTTTGCTGGAGAGATGGTTAGGTAGTTAAAGGTGCTTGCCTGCAAATCTGATGACCCAAGTTTTGATTCTCTAGTATCCACATGAAGTCAGATGTACAAAATGACCCATCTGTCTACAGTTTGCTTGCAGTGGCAGGGTGCCTTGGCACACCCATTCATATTCTCTCTCTTTGTATAAATAAATAAACAAATAAATAAATAAATAAATAAAATTTTACCAATTTTTCTTAATTAAAATTCAGTAAAATTATTTTACATGTATTTCCCATGGATACTAGTCTCTCTTTAGCCATGCTTTTTGTTTCTGCAGTTTCATTTGTGGTCCAGAAGCATTAGTGGAAAGCTAAAGACATAAATAATCTGTAACTTTTAACCTGTGCCCCATTCTGAGTGGCAGGATGAGTTCTTGTATCATCTGACAACATGGGCATCCTTGTCTCGTTTTAAGCCAAGACAGGCTTAAGCTCTTCTGGAACACTGAAGTCCTTTGAGAAGTTGGAAATAGATTCACTCCGGGAGGAAGTGGGAGAATCCTCATCTGATTTGAGTTCACTTCCATGAATTTTAAGATTTGTCATAAATTACACTAGCATCTTCTTTGGCTTCAAAAGAACTAATGTTTTTAAAATGGCTAAAGCTACATTATTTCTTTGTATCACAATTTCACTGCAATCCTTCCATATGAAATATTTAAGTCCTACAACCAATGTAGACACCAATACATTTTCTTTGTGACAACCAAGGTGGTTATAATGAAAAGTTTAGTTGAATTATTTCATAACTCAGTGTTTTACTAGGTTTTCTCCCTCTGCTCTTACCTTCTGTCTCTAGGCAAAACGTAATACAAAGAAAACTGTTCATTTTGTAAAACAGAACTTTGGCTGTGTGGCTTCGAATCTTAGTTTCATCTTGTTTTAATCAGCACTTGGAAAGGGAATTTCTCTTAGAGAAGTATGTGATCCATGCCCATAAAACTGAGTCTCTCTACTTGGTACTCCGTTGCTTGTCCTGTTTTACAGCCAAACCAGAGAAAGGTTTGCTGATACATTTCATTTTGTTTTCAGTAAGAAGAGGATATTAAGAATTTATATGAATTTTATGTCTTGGAAATACATTTTCCATGTGTAGTCTGCCACTTAGAAAAAAAATAAAACATCACCTAAAAGTATTATGATTCAAAAGCAAAAGATGGCAGATTTTTCCTTAACATAAAATAACTCAGTCCTGTTGCCATGCATTTGCTCTGTGGTTTCAGTCAATACTTGATATTACCAACAGTACACATGCTGCTTCTGTTAAAACTTCATGTACAGAGATATAAAAGACACATCAGCTAAAGTGAAATAAAAGTGAGAATTTCATCTCCCTATGTATTAGTTTTTTGGAATCTTTGGTTATGATAATTGCCAATTTATGAATAGGCATTATGTTGGGAAAGTGATATTTAAATATCCTGATATTTCAGCAAGAAATTATGTCATATGAGTACTTCCTTGACATGGATGTCATAAGTGTATATAGCCAAACCAAACCACACAAAACCACCATTAATTCAGGACTCTGATTTAGAATTTTGTACTCTGGGTAGAGCTTAGATGAACTTGGGGAGAGTAGGTAATGATGATGGCTTATATTGATGATCAATTTTGCAAGACCTATAATAATAACCTGTGAGGGATTATCCTGATTAGGTTAGCCTCTGGGAAAACCTGAGAGTGATTATCTTGATTAGTTGAGTTGATGTGGGAAAACCCACTTAACTGTGGGGGGCACCATCCCATGTGTTGGGGTCCTGGACCATACAAAAAGTGTACTGGCTGAGCACCAACATTCACCACTCTCTGCTTCCTCATTGTGGACTGAATGTGACCAACTCTCTCAAGTTCCTGCCACCATGGTTCCTCCCCCCCCCCCTGCCCCTTTCATGATGGACTGAAACCTGGAACTGTAAGCCAAAATAATCCCTTCTTCCCTAAACTGGTTTTTGTCTGGTATTTTGTCCAATGAGAAGTTGACTAACAGAGTAACAAGCAATGAAATTCTTCAGGTACAACTGGATGTCTTCAAAGGTACAGCAGAAAAGAAAACCAAGAGTGTTGTGAATGTCAGGGAACCAAGTGGTCAGTGGTGAGTCAACAACAAGGATTTTCACACTCCCTTTCCTACTCTGGTATTTTCTTGGCGAATAGTAAAAGCAGCAAAGGTGTAGACGACTGTTTGACCCAACAAAGGACTGAACTCTAGGAAAGAAAAGTGTAGCTCATTGATTTCCTGTGGTTGGTGCCAAGCTCCCATGGACAATGCACACACCTGTGTAGTGTCGGCTGTTGCTGTAAGTCCACTTCTTTGTGCTTCTTCTTTGTATATTGGTGGGTTTGATCTCAGGAGGTTACATTGCCAGTCAGCATCTTTCCTGAAAATTTAAGAATTACTTTTGGTAATTCCAATGCAGAGTGTAGACTGAGAATAAGAAAAAAAGCTTGAATTTTATTACAAAGTGAGTGTCCTCCCTTGCTGTAGGCAAGGAGGCCACAGTGGTAGACTTTCACCTCTAAAGCTGGTACTTAGTTCTTTTTAATGGATTCACTGCTTTAAAAAAAAAGGAGAGAAAAAAGTAGCCACAAACCTTCTGGTTGGCTGGATGTGGGATTATTTTTATTGGCATCAGCAACGAGTGGCTGAGGTGGCCATTAACACTGCCTCAGAAAGTGCTGACAGGGTGATTATAAGATTAACACCCCATGTTATATTAAGAGTGTCTAAACCTCACCATTACCTGTCAGTGGAAAATAACAGCACGAGAGGAAATGTTACAGATACAAAACTGTGTCTGATGTATAAAGTTTGGTGTGCCTACGTTTTTGAAATACTGGTGGTTTAAATTCTTCATGTTTTTCTCAACTCAGATTTCAGGAGTGCAGAATTGATAAGAACTGTATATAATGGACCCTTCCTCATTTTGAAAATATCACATATGGTTTGATCAGAGAAACTAATGGAAATACTGTGTTTTTTTATGAACTTGGGTTTATTTTTTTAATAGTTTTTTTTTACCTCAAATGGGAGAAAACATTTAATACATAAGCTGACATCTGAAGTGTCTATAATACTTATAGCTCCAAAATAGAAAAGCTCCAATATTCTAGCCCCTAGGATTAGAAAGTTTCACTGTTGTTTATTTATTTGCTTTTTAAAATCAGAGGCAGATGTGACCAAAAGATCTCCTGTATCAAACATGAGAGTCCATTAAATGAATGTCAATGGAAAATATTAGCACCAGGTATGTTTTTAAAACCCTTTGCCGTTTTCATGCACAATTTAGTTGATTATTCTTTTTGCTGGGGGAAATGTAAAAGTCATAAATTATAGAATAAGAGATAGTTTGGGGATATACTAAGTTAAGAATTCTCAAGTAAGACTAGTAAGCAGTTGGGAAGAAATATTGTGGGGGATCTGGTGAACTGCCACTCAGGAAGCCTGCTGTCAGTCTCTGCTATCATCCTGCTCATAACAGAGAACTCACTCAGAACAAAGGCTCATCCAGAGATGGCTGGAGGGCTCTCAGGGCTTCAGGAAAGTAAGAGGGAATCTCAGGAACCTAGCGGTGGCGAGTGGCCATGGGTCTACCTTGACTTAGAGCCTCAAAATACTTAGAAAGGGACCCACCAGTCTCTACAGATAGGCATACTTTGTGGCCTGTGACCCACAAAGTGAAGGGTTGTTCTGATATGACATAATTCCTACCTGAATATTTTTCTCAACCATGTGAGCTGTTCTCAGGTAGCATTTTGTTACAGGCTAAATTTATTGGGCATGTATTTTTAATTTTATTTTGTATTAATTTTAAATTTTGTTGTATGGACAAATCATGTGTTGGCACCATTTCTCTTCTCCCTGTTCCCATTCTGCTGAGGGCCCTCCTCAGTGGGCTTGCTGGTATGCACCATGGGGTTATGGGTTATGAGTTGTGAGAGCAGTAGCCAGTCATTGTGAGGGAGGGAAATATCTCTGGTTATTCCTTCCTATCCTGTGCCTCTTATAATCTTTCTGCCCTCTCTTCCATATTGTTCCCCTAGCCTAGGCAGGTGTGCTTTAAGTCTACTTTAGTTTGGGGCTCTCGGTAACTTCTGGATTTCTGCTTTGGTGTGTCTTGAGTGTCCTCAGTGTCCATCACCATCTCCCTTCTGCAGGTTGTCAGGCTCACTGTGAGAGCAGCACCCATGCCTAACTCGACATTTCCTCTGGCAGATGCGCAAAAGGTGGCTCATCTCATGATAGGGAGTCAGCTATCTTTTCTTGTCACATTGATGGATTTTGGTTCTCCTCAGTTTTCACTGCCTTCTGCGAAAGAGAAAATAGAATCTCCAACAGAGTGAGACCAACATGGGTTACAGGGGATAAGCATAGTTAATTGAGAGATATTTTGATGAGTGTAGCATCTCTTTTGGCTGAAAACTAGTGGGAGCGTCTCACTGGAGTCCATGACCTTTGTCTCCATAGGATTCTGACTAGCTTCCAAGTACCAGCTATGCATTTCTTCCCATTGAGCAGGTCTCTTATCCAATCAGAGAGCCATTTTCTCCCTGCAGCTTATGTTGCGCTTTCTAGCACTATGAAGGCTAGCCACCTGGGAGCTGGCTTCCTTCCAAAGTCTCACATACTTTCTCCAAGACCTGTGTCCACAGTTTACGGTATCTTCAGCAATAGGCTCTTACCTTTTAGCTCTGATGGCTAAACAAGTGTTTTGACAGAAGCCTATCTTATTTTGGGGACCTCATAGGTTCTGTCCAACCAACAGCTCACTGTGGGGTATAACTCATTTTTTACCACTGGGAATTACAAACCAGAGTCTATGGTTTTAGGATTAGGCTTCTTGGGCTGGAGAGATGGCTCAGTGGTTAAGGCACTTTCCTCCAGTGCCTAAGGCCCTGGGTTCAATTACCCAGGATCCACATAAGCCAGACCCACAAAGTGGTGGTCCTGGTGCTTGCTCCTTCTCTCTCTCTCTCTCTCTCTCTCTCTCTCTCTCTCTCTCTCTCTCCCTCCCTCCCTCCCTCCCTCCCTCCCTCCCTCCCTGCTTGAAAATGAATAAATAAAATATTTTTTAAAAAAGGATTAGGCTTCTTCCTGCCTTGTCTGGGGCCCTTCTGCCCATATGATCCTCTTCCCCCACCAATCCCTCCACACACACACTCTTTGGTTGCTATCCAGGGGAAAGATTTCTATGATATGAATTCAAGTTGGCTTTAGTTGTGTATATATCTCCCCACCCTCCCTTTCGCCCAAATC
>PVHP010031497.1:0-20943 GCA_004024765.1 Zapus hudsonius | reverse complement strand
TGCTGCGCGTTATTGTGTTAGCTCATCACTGCTTAGGAATGTGGTGGCTGTTGCAATTGTCATTTATAATGTCAGCAAACATGATCAGTGCAGTATCCCAGATTGGAAGGGGGGTTTGTGTGTGTTTGGAGAATATATGTGCAGTGTGGTGTATGTGGTGTGTGCATCTGTGTATAGGCTCATGCCCTGTGTGCATGCAGAAACCAGGGGAGACTATCTGGAGTCCTCATCACTCACGGGCATATTCCTTTGAGGCAGGGTCTCTCCCTCAACTCAGAGCTGCTGTCCATCAGAGAACCCAGTGATTCTCCAGCCTATCCCTCTGCGGACGGGGGAAACAGATGTGTAGCCATGCACAGCTTTTAATGTTGGTTCTGAGGAGTCACACTTAGCAGTCTGTGGCCCGAGAGTCCCTTCTGCATAAACAGCAAACACTCCTAACTGCTGAGGCATCTCTCCAGCCCCACAAATTTAGAGTTTTTGAAGAATCTATTTTGAGCCAGACATGGTGGTTCACGTCTATAATCCCAGCACTCAGGAAGCTGAGGTAGGAGAATTGCTGAGTTCAAGGCCAGCCTGGGCTACAGAATAAGCTCCAGGTCAGCCTGGGCTAGAGAGAGACTCTGCCTCAAAAACTTTTTTCTTAATAATTGTGTTTACATGAAGCTGAATTTCTTTATAATCCTGTGTATTGTTTTATATATTTCACAAATGCTCAGAGGAGGGTTCCTGAGCTTTGTCAGACTGTCTTACCAGAGCAGTAAGGACCTTCTGGCTTCATCAGCATCGCCTTGCATAAGCCTTCCAAGGAGCCCATGTGAGGAGCTGGGGCAGGGCTGGAAGGATCTAGGTAGCTTTGCAAACATTTTGTAAATGTGGTTCCTGCATTCAGACAAAAAGCTTCAAGGCAAACCCAGTGTGGAATCTCATAAAGGTGGAGTCTCTGGTTTCATTTGGGAACTTGGAGATGTCCTCACCTCTACCTGGTCCTCTCCCTTGGGTGCCCCCTTCCTCACTCCACCCCCATGCTCCGTGGAGTTGCAGGTTTTCAGAAAGCACATCTACAGATCACAGGCCTCATTCAGCCCCTTTCAAGGGCCACCTGCTGCTGGCATGGATTCCCATTCCGCCTTGCTCACGGGTGCTTAGGGTGCAGGCCTGGCTGGGAGCACATTCTGGGTGGGGTTGGAGGCCATCCCCTCCATGCCTTTAAGGGGAGCTCTCCCCCCACACGTTGGAGAGGAGAGGGGTCTGGGGAGATGGCTCAGTGGGGAAGTGCTTGCTGTGCAGCATGAGAGCTTAGGGTTGAATCCCCAGCACCCAGTGTGCTCCTGGGGAGGCAGATCCCCCCAGATCCCTAGGGTTCACTAGCTAGCTAGTAGAGCCAAGTTTGTGAGGTTCAGAGAGAGACCCAACGTAAGGTCCTGAGCAATGGAGAAAGAGATACTAGACATGGACATTTGTCCTCTGCATGTATGCACACCCACGCAAAGGTGAACCTGCATGTACACGTGGGGACACACACACACACACACACACACACACACACACACACACACACTCTCAGTGAAATACAACAGCAGGCCAGAAAGATGGCTCAGTGGTCAAAGGCTATTGCTTGCAAAGCCTGGTGGCCCGGCTTCAATTCTTAAGCCACCACGTAAGCTGGATGCAACAAGTGGCTCTAATATCTGGTGTTTATTTTCAGCGTTAAGAACTGGTGTGCCTTATGCACACATGTGCACCTGCACACGCCCACAAAAAAATCAGTCGAAACCCTGAAGGTCAGGAGAGAGCTCCTCACCAGCATAGGAGGAGAAACCCAGAACCAGTAGCTCTAGGCTCGCTTCCAGCAGCCTGGGAGTCCAGCCTGGAGGTTTATCTGCTAACTAGGAATGACAGCAGTCTCTGTCTTGAAAGGCTGTTTTCATGATTGAATGAGGTAGGGATGGAAAGACCAGATATCACCTAGTTATCCAAGCCTGTGGTGACTCATACATGGAGGGACAAAGCTACCTACCTTCCATGTGCCTTTCTCCACTAGGAAGTAAAATGGGGAATCTCAGCATACTCCTAGCTACTAAGAGCAAGGTGGTGTGAAGGGAAGCATTCGCCTGGCTTTTTTTTATTTGTTTGTTTGTTTAAGGTATAGTGGGAGACTTTATTATTCAAGGGAACATGGGAGTTACAGAGTTCTCCAGCCACCAGTGTGGGAAAAACACATGTCAGAGAGTTTAACAGAACTTATGCTGTTCAGCTAAACAAGCAGAAGAAGAAAAGATAACAGAGGGCTCCCATCATGAGAAGGAGGGGTTCATGAGGGAAAAATCTAGAGCCTTCCCCACCCCAGCCATTAGCTAGGGTGGGTTAGGCCTTACCTTTCTAAGGCCTGGAGATTCAGAGGTCCTTCTGCTGGCCTGCCATGTGGGGGAGAGCCTCGCCTGGCATTTTTACCTGAGGGGTCTCGGTTCTCCACCTTCCACAGCCTCAGGCTTTGGGTGGCATGTAGTCCTGTGATCAGATGTAAAGTGCCTTGTGTGGGGAGGGGGCAGGACATGAGGAGGAGGATATGAAGGTCTCCTCCAGCGGCAGGGAGGCTTTCTCACCATTTCTGGCTGTATCCCACCCCAAGGTTGGTTCCAACCCAGAACCTCTGACCTTTTCTGTTTCCCCCACATCATATCAGATGTTGGGTCCTAAGATTCCCAGTCTCCATACCTGCTGCTGCTGCCTCCCTATGTGCCTACAGACCATTCCTTGGTTCCGGTCTGGGCAGTAGCAGCTGGCATCTAACCCATGGCTTCCAACCAGTAGGCTAGAGGCAGTTCCATCACCCCAGATGAAGGAGACCAGGCCGGGCCTGGGAGCCTGGAGGCTCGAGGCCAGCGTTTTGCAGCTTGGGGAAGCCTTGTTTGATATTAAGAGTGTGCATTTCAGAATATGGTCATTTTTACACTGTACCATACACACACACACACACACACACACACACACACACACACACACACACACACATATCCTGACTGTGACTGTGGACTGTGGATTCCCAACAACACTAGTAGTCCCTGGAGGATTTGGGAAAGAATGTCCCTTGCTCTTTCTCCTGAATGGTCATTTATTTTCAGCAGGAGCATCACCTGCTATACCTACAGAAAATGCTGATTCCAGGTCCCCCATCTTCACCCAACCAGGATATGCAGCCAGTGGGCATGGCTGCAAGCAGTCTGTATTTTAGGCAGCGCACTGGAGGTGGTCCAGGTATGGCTCAGAACTGACGGAGAATCTGTGATCATGTCAGTTCACTGAAGATTTCTCCCAGAGGGCCCCAAAGATGAAACCCCAGCATATGGGCAGGAATCAGCAAGAAGTTACGTTCTGGTGTGAAGCCTAAAATGGAACAGACCAGAAAAGTTCCCTAAGAATCGGGATCCCTGAAATGTGACAAATGGTGGAGGAAAGACCATCTGGGAAAACCACAGGAGCTTTCAGGAAATAGAATAAGTACCCATGTTCAAGACCGCTCTCCCAGAAGATTTCATTCTACTTGTAAAGTAGAATACATATTCCCAAAGAAAAAGGAAAGTCTAAACTTCAAGAAAAAATTATTTATAATCTATAGCCAATGCAGCTCCCGCCCCCCCCCCCCAGACAAAAACAGCCAAATGCTCTTTAAGATCTATTGCAATGGGATTTATATGGAAGACACTAAATCTACATGACTGGGGAGGTTTATAATTGTTTATTAGTGATAGGATCTGGGGTCACCTGCGAAAGCTCTGGGCACACCTGAGAGGGATTGTCGTGATGAGGCTAATTGAGGTGAGAAGGCCCACCCCGAATGGGCTGGAATCCTGCAGGAAAGAGAGAGCTAACTGGGCCCCAGGATTCACTCTGTTTCCTGACTATGGACTGAATGCAACAGCTGCCCCAGCTCCTGCCTCCGTGTTTCCCTTGCCACGACAGACTGTAAATCCTCTTTAAATCGGTTTTTGTCAGGCATTTTGTCCCAGAAATGAGAAAGGTAGCTAATATAATGACCAAGCACAAAATGGCCTTCGACTGAGTGCAGGGCTCGGAGAAGAGTGAACGTCATGAAGCCATCATGGCCTTCCACTGTGGAACTGCATCAGCAACACCTCTGGCTTCTCAAGGATCTGTCCCCAGACTCAGCAGGATTGTCACCTTTACAATCCCCAGAAGGAAACATGGCCTGGCTTCCAAGAACACTGTGAATAGAGTGCATTAGTCAAGGGACACCAGCCCGAGACTTCCTGACCAACTTGAACACACACATTCCTGCTCACTGTCATGTTCTGGGCACGTTTGAATCCTTGGGCTGGGACACCCTGCCATCTCTGCAGGCTGTCTCTGGGGCCGCGGCCATCTGGGCCCACCTCAAATCTTCCCAGACAGACAGTATGGAGGGCTCGGGGGGAGGTGAGTTCAGTGTTTTGCGCATGAGGAAGAGTGCTGTGGTCTTTCTCTTGAAGTGGAGAACTCAGGAGGCCAGAGAAGACCAGGGCATGGTGCTGGAAGAAGCAACCCATCCAGCCTTCAAGCACTCCTGGTGGCCAGCTCACCAGGGGCCTGGGATGACACCCATAGACAAGGTTTTCGCAAAGGGAACGTGTACCTTTGTGACTTCCTCCACTTGAGATCCCAGCGTTCCTGATCAATAGCCGTGAATCAGGAGGAGGCGAAGGACCAGTGTGGGGAAGTGGTTACAGAAGAAACGTGTTTTTAACTAAGATAAAACACCTGTCAAGAAAGAAATAAAAAAGGTGGGCTGGAGAGATGGCTCAGCGGTTAAGGCGCTTGCCTATAAAGCAGAAGGACCTGAGTTCAATTCCCCAGTATCCACGTAAAGCCAGATGCACAAGGTGGTGCATGTGTCTGGAGTTCGTTTGCAGTGGCTGAAGGCCCTGGCGTGCCCATTCTCTCTCTCTATCTGTCTCTTTCTCTCTCTCTCTCAAATAATAAATAAGTAAATAAATATGTTTTAAAAAGAAATAGAAAAGGTACAGAAGGACCCTTACTGTACTGTAAATGTGCTGGCAGACAAGTTAATAGGTGCTAGAGAGGAGAGATGTCAATCACATAGGCCTCCAGGCTCCAAGAAGGGAGAGTCCTGGAGGAGCTTGAAACCTCCAGGCTGGCTACAGAGGCCCAGAGGAACCACAGGCCACTTGGCCAGAAGCCGGAGGCAGAACACAGCCATCAGTATGAAGCCATTCATAGACCTGAGATCAAGGTCAGAGAAAGACCACTCAAGGACAAATCTCTTGAGTCATTGGACTTCATTTTTTCCCTACCTGAGTCCAGGGCCTGTCAAAATCTGCCAGGGATAATAAGCCCACAAGGAAGAAATCTAAGAAGTCAAAAAAGCCTTGGCCCCTAGCAGGTCACAGGGGGTAGGGAGATACCTCAGTGGTGATGTTCTTGCTTTGCAAACATGAGGACCTGAGTTCGATCCCCAGTAGCCGCCTAAAAGATGCCAGGCATGGCAGTGTGCACCTATGGTCCCAGTGCTGAGGGCGTGGAGACAGAATGATTGATACCTGGAGCTCACTACTAGACAGTCTGGCCTAACTGATGAGTTCCAGCCAGCAAGAGACCTGTCTCAAAAAAAGGGCGATGGCATTCCTGAAGATCCTTAGCCCCATTCTTGTGCGCACACATGAGCAGGAATGCACACACATGCGTATCACACACGAACATACACACATGAGGAAAAAGGGAGATTTGTTGAGTTCACAATCTGGAGATTCCAGGGCACTGGTGGCTTAGCTCTAGTGAAGACGTCCTGGTAAGACAAAGGAATGACGTCACCAGAGGGAAGGCTGAGAGACCTGGCTCCAGCGTCTCGAACAACTGGTTCCCTTCAGAACAGCAGCCCCAGGCCTCACCTAGAGCGATTCCACCCCCTCTTCCAAGGGGCCATGAGCTGGAGGTCGTGCTGCATTCTAGCGTTAGCAGTGCACTTGTGATCAGGCTGGACCACTGCTCTGGCTCGCCGGGGATGGTCTCCTTACCATGGAGGCCGCCTCTTAGCAACTTTCCTTCTGTCTACAACCTTGGTTGAGTAACGTACACTGATACGTTTTGGGGATGATGATTAGACATGCCTGCGGAAGGTTGTTGGGGTCAGCTTTCTAGTTGCTGTGCAGAAAGAACCCAAGCAAAAGCGGCTTATGGAGGAATGGGTTTATTTGGCTTACAGACTTGAGGGGAGACTCCATCCTGGCAGGGAAAAGGATGGCATGAGCAGAGGGCTGGACATCACCTCCGCCACAGCACTACAAACAGCAGCAGGAAGGTGTGCCAAACTCTGGCAAGGGGAAGCTGGCTTATAACCCCATAAATCCGCCCCCAACAGCTCCAGTGAGGTTGTAAAACCCAAACTGCCATCAGCTGAGGATCAATCAATCAGAACATATTTGTTTGTGGGGGACACCTGGATCAAACCATGACAAAGGTCTACTCTGCTTAGGGGATAGGATATAGTGTCTTGGTTTGGTTTCCGATTTTAAGTGCTCCAAGATAAGGTATGTAGTTTCTGTCTAAGCTCGTGCCCCAGGCAGGCTCTCAAATGTGAAGGGTGCTCTGGTGAGAGCCATGTTTGTTCCCAAGGAATTGTGGCAGTTGCTGGTGGAGTAGGAAAATCCTCATTTTGGTCATAGCTTTCCTTCTGGAAAAGCATCCCCACTCTGGGCTTGTAGAGACCCCAGTTCTCTGACCCCCAACCCTTCCCTTTCCTTAAGGGGCCATTCCTCCCAAAGAAGGGTCCCTCCAGCTCTTTGCCTGTTACTTTCCATAGGAATTAGCACCCCGCTCACCCAGACCCAGGAGCACAGACGCATCAAAGCATGTTAAGCTCAGAGTAGAGTTTACATCATCCTGCAGTACGTTGCTAAGCAACTGCGGAATCAACATCCGTTTCCATGGAGACGTTGCATCATCGCTGTGGACCAGGCAGGCTGAGAAACGCATAGGGAGAAAGAAGTCGGCTGGGCTGGGCCAGAGAATGACACAACCTGGTGGCCAGAAATAAAAATGGTCATTGGTGGACAAGGAAGCCACTTCCAGGAGGAAGAGGGAAGGAGCTGGAATGGGTTCAGTAGGAGTGGGGGGTCAACATCAGTCCGAATGGACATCACCTGGCCCAGCTCTCTTGCGACAGAGCAAAGCTGATGTCTCTGACTCCTTCCCAGCCCAGGACCCCCCACTGGAATGGAAGGCCCAGGAAACCCTGGTGCTTTCTCCTGTCAGCCATCTGCAGTCCAGGTGGTCCTCACTCTTTCTGGCCCATAAAAAAGGCTCTGGCCTGCCTTGTACATTCCATCCGGGGATGCTGGCTCCCCTCATGAGGACAGACCCTGGTCCCACAGTGTGTGCAGAGGCTGGAAGGGAACTAGCTCTCTAAGCACTTGCTTTGTGCCTCACGGGTTTATTATGCAACAGCTTCTTAAGCTTTAAACTCTTTTTAGTTCGGGGTTTGTTTCCAGGTAGGGGCTCACTCTAGCCCAGGCTGACCTCAAACTCACAGCAATTTTGTCTCTGTCTCCCAAGTGCTGGAATTAAAGTTGCACCACCACGTCCCTGGCTAAGCTTCAGGGAATGAATGGAGCCCTCATCCTTCAGGCAAGGAACTGAGGCTTAGAGAGGAGAGGGGCTCTTTACACTTGTTCTTTATTTTTTTTTGAGGCAGGGTCTCACTCTAGCCTGGGCTGACCTAGAACTCACTCTGTAACCCAAGTTGCCTTCAAACTCGCTACAATCTTCCCTCCTCAGCCTCCTGGATGCTGGGGTTTAAGGCATGAGCCATTATGCCGGACAGGTTTTTGTGATAACAATAGTAAACACTATTTTTATAGACAGCTGGTGATATAGCTCAGTGGTAAGGTATTTGCCTTGCTTGGGTTCAGCCTTAGTACTCCCCAAAAAGTAGATACTTAGAAATCACTCACTAAGAATGAGGCTCCCATGTTGTCCATCAATGAATAGGGTCAAGGCCAGGAGATGAAGCTTGTGTTACTCACACTACACTAACCCCGCTGTCCACATTGAGAGAGGTGATGGCTCTGGAAGTCAAGGTCACACAGCTCGTGATGGACTGGATGTTGAACCAGGACATCCCAGGCTCACAGCCAGGGGGCAAAGCTAAGTAAAAGGCACTGAGAACATGGGGTTGGGGTATAGGAAGCTCCCACTTGCAGAGTCTGGGGGAGAACTGTTCTGTCGTCTTCTCCACTGGCTATTCCCGGCAGTCAGGGCATTCGGACCCCCTAGACTTGCAGCCTGGTCAGGGGACAGTCAGACTGTCGTGCTGTGGCGCGTTTGCAGTAGGGAACCAGTGGCTTGATCCAGGCTGGGTCAACTTTCACTGAGCTCAGACACAAGACACCCAGGGGCTCCGGTGGATGGTGTGGAATCCATCCTGGAGTTCCACCCTAGAATCTCAGGACACTTATTTACACGTTTCTTTCCTGTCTCAACTTGATTTAAATGTACCTTAAAACACACTTCTAAAGCCTGCTTTTCACATTTGGATCTTTAATCCATCTGGAAATATTTTTTTTTTTTTGGTGTGGCAGAAAATAAACTTTCATTTTTCCATTCAGATAACCAACTATTTCCATCCTTTCTCAGGGGACTTGCAATGGCACTTTGGAACCTGCCGTTTCCATGTGTCTGGGCCTCCGTCCATGTGCTGCCCATGCCTTCATAACCTCGGATCTGGTCAGAACTTCAGCCATCCCTCACCAACCACCTGGCCAGTCTTGAGTCCTTTTTCGCTCAATTAGATCTACCATGGTTTTCAAGTTCCCTTAAAAATGGAGTTTTTATTAGAATTTCGTAATAAAAGCAGACTAATTAGGAGATCATTAACATTGTTAGGATATTGAGCTCTCCTGTCTAACCTCTTCATTTCTAATGTGTGCGCGTGTGCGTGTGCATGTGCGTGTGTGTACATGTATGTATCTTCTTGTGTGTATGTCTCTCTGTCTCAAAAATACAAATATTTTTTAAAAATAAAAAATAAAAATGAACTCTTCTATTCAATGTTGTTGGTGAATAAAATAATATGTAAATGCCACACGTATTTATTTATTTATATGTTCTTTTATATTTAGACAAACACTCTGAAAGTGTTGAATAACTTCCCAGGTCCAATCCCAGAGCGGCGTTCTTCATACGAGAGAGATCTTTGCTTCTTCCTGCCCACTCATCACCCCCTAGGTAGTTTTCTTGTTCCCTGGCCCGGACCAGGACTTGCTGTTTTCATTTCACCTCCACTTACAGCTGGGGTTGTCTCATGTTTCTTCATTAAACCTGAACTTGGCTAGGGTCAGGCATGGGTATCATTTATTAGCTCAAGGAAGTTTCTTTCTACTCCCAGGTAGCCAATAATTTTTATTATGGATGGAAATTGGATCAGAGCAAGCGCTTTTTCTACATCTATTGAAATAACATTCTGTTTCCTCTGCTCCTTCAGTGAATCATATAAATGCACAAATATTAACTGATCTTTACAATCCTGGGCCAGAAGAGTTAGAGAGATGATTACTTCACACAGGAATAGATTCCTCTAAGCTCGTGTTGAAGAAGTCTGCACTTGTGTTCATAGAGGTACTGAAATCTCTTCCTTCCTCTGATGCAGACTTTGCTAACTTTATTAAATGAGCTAAACAGCACCCTACATCTGCTCATCATCTCTAGGACAAGCGACATTCTTTGACAATCTCAGATGACGATGTTTATTTTAAAAGGTGTATCTTTCTGGCCTAGGATTTGGAATGAGGAAAAATGGGGCATGACTGCCTATTAAACTATTGGATGAATTTTTTCTTGTCTTATTAGGCAATTAAATTATTTAAATGTATATTCAGGTTCAATAGTTCTTCTTGAACAATATTTTATTTTCTCGAGATGATTGTTTATTTTTGTCTAAAAGCCTACACTTATTTATATAAGTTGTCTATGATTTTCTTTTGTAAAGTTTATATTTTTTCTAATATCACTTTTTACTTGATGAATCTTGTAAAGGCTTCCCTGTTTCATTCGTCCATTCAGAGAACCGGATGTAGGCTTGATTTATTTTCTTCTAATATTACAGTTCTTCTAATATTCTGCTTTCTGTTGTCAGTGTCATTGCTCCTTCCCTCTCTCTCTGCTTGATTTACTTTATTCTCCTTATCCTTTTTTAAAAAATATTTTATTTATTCATTCTCAAGCAGAGAGAGAGAGAGAGAGAGAGAGAGAGAGAGAGAGAGAGAGAGAGAGAGAGAGAGAGTCACCACATTGTGGGTCTGGCTTATGTGGGTCCTGGGGAATTGAACCCAGGGCCTTAGGCACTGGAGGCAAGTGCCTTAACTGCTAAGCCATCTCTCCAACCCAATTCCCCTTATTCTTGATTTAAGATTACTTCATTCATTTTGGTCTCCCTAATTTTCTAACACAAATATTAAATTTCCCTCTGATTTTCACCTTAGCGCTGTTCTACATTTTTTGTATATTTTGACAATGAGAAAAAACTCATGATATTCTCATGTAAAAATATCAGAATTAAAACCATTATTTTATACACTAATTAAAATATTTTGGGGCTGGAGAGATGGCTAAGTGGTTAAAGGTGTTTGCTTGCAAAGCCTGAAGACCTGGGTTTGTGTCCCCAGCACCCATGAAAAGCCAGATGCACAAAGTTACACATGCACTTGGAGTTTGTTTACAATAGTAGGAGACCCTGGAACACCCATACTCACTCTCTCTTTCTCTCTCTCTCTCTCTCTCTCTCTCTCTCTCTCTCAAATAATAAATATATTTAAAAATTTCACTATAACAAATTTCTAATTTTCAGGCTGAGGATGTGGTCCAGAGACAGAGTGCTTGCCTTGCATATGAAAAGGGCTGAGCTTGATCCCAAGCACTGCAAAAACAATAAAATAAATTTCTTATTTTTCTTATGACTCTTTTACTCATGACTTATTTAGGTGTGTGTGTTAGTTTTCAGATACAAGAAAATATTTATGTTATTTTTCATTACTGATTTTTAACTTACTTATGTCTTTGTCAGAAAATGTTGCTGCATGATAACGATCTTTTAAAAAGTGGTTAAGCTGGCCATGGTGGCACACACTTTTAATCCTTACACTGGGGAGTGAGGTAGGAGGATAGTCGTGAGTTCAAGGCCAGCCTGAAGCTAGAGAGTGAGACCCTACCTCGTAAACAAAACCAAAACAGTGGTTAAGACATATTGCTTATTCTTCATTAATTTCTGTGTATGTTTCATGTCGATACATGGGTGGGTGGATGAGATGATAACACTTAGGTAGATAACGATATGGAGAACGGCATAATTTGTTCTAGGTGGATTTGAGATGAGCTCGTATTCTCCAATTGATGTGGGCACAACCCCTCAGGTATTTACTGAAATCCAACGTGTTACTGGTGGTGCACATAACCCGCTGTGTCAGTCACAGGTGGTTCATGATCTAAAGCTCTATGTGTCGCTGAGTGGATGAGAGAGGAGGTGTTGGTTTACAGTAAAACAGTAGATACACAAAGAGGGCAAGAGGGCTGGAGAGATCACTCAGTGGGTAGAGCTTGCCTTCCATCCCCAGGACACACAGAAAAAGTCAGGTAAGCAGAGCAGTCTAGCCTAGTGGGTGGGCTCCAGGCCAAGGAGAGGCCCTGCCTTAAAGGAGGAATGTAGTGCTACCGAGGATGACATCCAGCTGTCCTCTGGCCTCTACATGCCCCCCCACACGTGTGTGTGCATCCCTTAACACATATGCACCCCCACAAACATGCACACACATGTACACACGCATTGAAAATGAGAGAGACCCGAGGAGACACATAGAGTGAACAGAAATTTTCCTGTCCCCCGACGTCTGTCCCCAGCCTCTATCTCTAGGAGACCAGCTCTATTATTAATGTCCTATATATTCTTACTCTACCAAAGTTATTCCACATAAAATACCGTGTGTATACGCACAAAGCATGTATTCATATGGAAGTTACGTGCACACACTTGCAGATTATATTAAATTTTAACACCATGTGCATTCATTCATTCATTCATTCAGTTGTTCGTTTGAAATGGACTCAACGCTGAGACAATGCTTGAGGAAACCCAGCCCAGGGCCCGTGTGTCTGTCTGCACTCCGCTCACAGATGCAGACCACCACGAGTAACCACACGTAAGCTAACTCACTAGCACTATAACCTGAGAGAGGCCCAGTGAGGAAAGCCGTGGGAATGCCTGAACTGTGAGCCCTGCACAACGACAGTCACGTCACTAGCACGCTTGGCACTGGAGACGTGGCCCTGGACAATCTCTGATTAAGAGGTAGAGCTGTGACTCACTGTCCCCCGCCATCCGGAGCAGAGGCTCATGTGACTCAGCCTCACCCACTCTGCCTGACCCCCAGCTGGCTTCAGAGCAACAAGACACCATCATTCCACATGATTCGGGCACAGACAGAGCTCAAGATGGCCCGCACCCACCGGCCCCACCGAGCCTGGGAGGCTGGAGTTGTTCTGGCTTAGGGGTGCATGGTTCAGGTGGAAGGAGGAGCCCACAGAGGGGTTTGTCAGCTTGGGGTGCTGAAACAGAAGTGTGGGGGCTATTCCTCAGGGTTCTGAAAGCTGGGGTGCGCAAGGGCGAGGCAGGGTCAGGCGGGTGACAGCCCGTTTCGTGGCTCCTGGACTTCATGCTCTGTCCTCACACGGAGGAGCAGTGAGGGAACTCAGTAGCTCGTTGTTGTCTGTCTGTCTGTCTGTCTGTGCAGCAACTAGAAAGCTGACCACAACACCATCATACCCAAACTGACTTACTCAGCTCTCATTCTGCTCACCGTAGCTCCTTGTGCATAGTAGGACCACTTGTCCAGGGCAAGCTCTGCAGTGCCCAGGGCACACGGAGCTCAGAGTGGCTAAATTAGGTCCTGAGTCTAAGGCAAGACGCAGCTGATATGGCCGGCCATCAAGGCCTCATTGATTCTGCCCTTGGCTCCTGGAAGTCTTCCATCTCCTTGGACACACTGGTGGCAATCTTCCTTTACAAGGGACAATGGAGGTCCGGGAAGTCCCTGGCTCTGGCCTGACCTCAGGGAAGTATGTGTGCCCAAGGCTGTGGCTCCCAGGATTCCACAGGAACCCAGTCAGTATTTTGTGTGACTGATATCTATTCTTTTGCTTCTCTCTGACCTTGGGGAGTCCATTTCCTGACAGGTTGAGGACGCACACACCGTGCTTAGGAGTCCTGGCTTCAGCGGGAGAGCTTTCTCCTTTGTGTAGGGAGAGCATGTGCTGCGTAAGGTGACAGTCCTGAGGCTTTGGACATCAAAACGCCAAGATCCTGGTCTCTTTATGCTTGTGTGGGCTTTGTTGAAACCATAGTTTCTTCCAGAAGTGAAGCCAGTTCACAATATAATAATCACCTACACCGTGTGGTTCTCCAACCCCTGCAGCAGGGTGACAGGAAGGTGTGGAGGACTCTAGAGGGTGCTGCCTCTCAGGGGCCACAGTCTTTCTACAGGTTTCATCTTTAGGCTCTGGTTGGTCGGGAGGGCCAGGGAGAGTGACAATCAGAAGAGAAACAAGCTAGGACCTGCTTTGGCATCTGTAGGCACCACAGGCATCCAAGCCGATCTTCAGGGTAATGGCCGCTGCTCTGCTCTGACCTTCCTGGTCTCACATCTTGGCCAGTCCAGATGGCGTCTATAACCTGCAGCCATACTGGGAAGGAACCTCTGGGAATGAAGACCCTCGCTGAACCAAATTAGCACCACCCTGTCCAGTAAGACTCTGTCCTCCAAGCCTCTAGTCTTCATCAGCCAAATGCAGAAAGCAATATGTTATCGAACCCAGACTGATGAAAGAATGAATGAGGAATGTAAGCATAACTGGATGGACACATCCCATGCTCTCACTGTGTGCTCATAATTTTGCTTATGATGGAAGAAACCCGGGCATGATTATTGGCTGAATGGGTTGGAACTCTTTGGGGGTGGCGTCGAGGGATCAGGAAAGAAGTCATGAGCCGGAACTGTAGGACCTAACTGGAGCTGTGTAGACCTCTGTGGGAAGCATAAAGCCAGCAGAAGTCTAGAAACTGCCCTCAGATCTCTTCTGGGCAGTGTGACTCTGAGATCAGAGACTGGGCTAAGACTCCAGTCCGCTTGCCTTCGTCAGCTCAGCAATCCTGCTCCCCAGCGAAGGCTGTCCAGGGCACCAGATGTCCAAGACCCAGAAATCCCAACCTCGGGTTCCAGCTCTGCCACGTAAGTTTGCTCTGTGCAGACTCAGTGAAGTCTGTTCTCTGCCACGAGCCTCTCTTCCCATCTGTGCCCTGAAGTAACTGGACAAGATGACCCAGGACATCTTCCTACAGTGTCCTTCCACAAGGGTTTCCGGATGAGGTGACAGGGAGAGCTGGCTCTGACTAGACCACTCTGGAAGAGCCAATTATTCTACCTCTTCATCAGATTGTGATCAGAGCATATGTGTGTCTCACACTAAGCTCCACAATCCGCCCATCCCAAAATTTAATCGCCAGAATAGCTTTGAAATGTACAAAGCTCAACAGAGACCCATGCTAGTTAAAGGCTTGCCACATACTATGTGTTTTATATCTATTATTTTGCAAGCTATACTATGACCCTGAGCTGGGTATTATCATAGACCTCTTCCAGCTAAGGAAACTGAGGCTCGGGAAAGTTAAGTAGCCTTGAGCTCTGCCAGGCTCACAGAGCTGGTCCGCGATGACACTGGGCATGGAATCCAGATTGGCAGGTGCCCAGAGCCCTGCCCTTTCTATGACATGGGGCTGCCCACAGAGGAGTTGAGTTTTTCTATAGCTCCTGCTGACTTTGAATCTCTGCTGAAGATGAGGACTTGGGCTTGGGCTTTACTGTAGGTAGGGAAGAGCTGTTGGTCCCAGAAGTTGAACTGTGGTAGTGAGTGGAGAAGGACACAGCCAGGGTGGGGGGGCAGCAGAGCCCAGTCAAAACTCCTCACACTGGGCTGTCACCAGAGGAAGGGAATTTTCCTTAGAGGAAGGACAGCAGAAGGAAGGTGACACTCCTTCTTATTACCCCATGTCCTCAAGGAGGTCTGCTCTAGAGTGGGGACTTCTGTCGCCATGGAATACTTCTCCCTTCAACTCTCCGAGGCTTCCTGGGATTTCAGAGCTATTCCTCATAGCATGTTACGCCAGGCTCTCTACCACAGTGGCAGAAAGGCCAGCTGGGAGGGCGAGACGGGGCTCAGGGCCTTCGAGCTCTGCCTGAGTGTTCACAGAACACAGATTCAGATCAGGGGAGGGTGACATATCACCTTCAGCACTAGGCAGAGGTGGAGAGGGCAGGGTGCCAGTGCTTGGCTTACACATCCGTCCCAGGCCCACACCTGAGCCCAGCCGCCCTCTGGATCCATCAGCTCACCCCCAGGTGTCATTCTTCCCCCTGGCAGCTCATGTGGCAGGCCACACTGGAGTCATCTCTGGAGTGATCTCTTTATAATATGTGCTGTATGTTATTTGATGTAGCCTGCACCCCCCCCCCCAATAAGGTGGCTTACCCCTCTCTACCACTCAGGTACCTGCTCATGTTCTTCTGTGAGTGATGACATTATTCAGACTGAGGCTTCAGCTTTGTCTTTCCTTAGCTTCCATGATGGGTACCACCTGAGCGCCTCCACCCTGTCCCCTGCCTACAGACACCGCTAGACTGTGCGCACGCAGCAGATCCCAGTTGTCAGCGGGATTGCCTTTACCCCTCCATCTCCATCAGGCTCCTCCCACCAAGCCAAGGGGCTTCATGTGGGAGCTGCCCAGTCCTCCAGAGTTCTCCAGATGGCTTCCTTCCATCATGGAATGCCATGGCGGCTGGAAAGGCTCCTGTACTTTCACTAGCATTTTGTTGTTGTTGTTGAATTTTCTCACAGGGTCTGGCTTCCTCTCAGACCTCCAGCAAGCATCACCCCACACAGAGCAGTTGGGGGAACACGTGAGCTTGCACACCCTGGCCTCTAAAGAGTGGAGGGAACAGGAGAGCCCCACATGAGCAGGGAGAGAACACTCTAGACTTCCCTCACTGACAAGCCCCCTTTCTGGCCCTGGACCCAGGTGAGAGGCCCAGTAGGTAGCAGAAGCTGCCTTTGTCAGAGCTAACAATACCCAGTTTGGACATTTCTAGGCCCTGTTTGTGGCTCATATCCTTTGACCTTCTTTTCATCCAGCCAAAAAAAGATGGCACACTGGCCTGGGCTCTCCAGCTCAGCCTCGGCAGGAGGACTGTGGGGATGCTTCCGGAAGACTGAATGACTTGAGAGATTGACCTTCTCCCACAGTGGAAGACACAATGACATCATCACAAGCTGGGGCAGGAAGGGCATGAATGAGCCAAGCAGGCAAATGCCGTGTACCACAGGCAGATCTCAGGACAGGATGGCACACGTTACTCCCAGAAATATCACCACTGTGCATCACTGGGCACAGCCATGAAATCTGAGATATCATGCCTGCAGTATCATCAGCTAACTGGAGCATGTTCATTTAAAATAACATTTATTTATCTGCAAGCAGAAAGAGACAGAGACGAGAGACAGAGAGAATGGGTATGCCTGGGCCTCCGGTCGCTGCAAACGAACTCCAGATGCGTGAGTCCCTTTGTGCATCTGGCTTTATGTGGGCACTGGGGAATGGAACTGGGCCATTGGTTTTGCAGGCGAGCACTGTAACCATGGAACATCTCTCTAACCTGCGTGCTCCTGCGTCAGGGTGCCATCCAGGATCCCACTCTGTGTCTCCTTAGCTCCTCCCCCCACACACACTCCTTCAGTTGTCTTGACGCTTTAAGAGTTCTGGCCAGTTGATTTGCGAAATAGCCCTCAGTTTGGGATTGTCTGTGATCAGATGAAGGTGAAGTATTTTTGGCAAGAATGATGTGACCTTATCAGACAGTCCCTGATGTCTCCATGTCTTAAGCAGGAATATTGACCCTGGGCACTTGGTGGAGTGGTTAAGTGTTGACCCTGGCCACCGTAAGGTTACCATTTTTTCCCCTTTGTTTAAATAACTGTTCCATGGAAAAACACTGTGAATCTATGTACAAATCCTGATTCCAAGCACACAGTTTTGCTCATTAAATTTAGTATCCATGAATGATTTTTGTCTGTGAAAGTTATTACTATTTTCCTCATTTTTCTACATTTATTAATTGGAATGCTCTGGCAAGGAAAAGCGCTCTCTTTTTTCCCCTATGTGTTTGGATTATTTATTTGTATCAGCAGAAACAGGTATCTGTTATTTTTCTCTGTGAGTAATGGTACTTCTTCACTCAGTGTGCAGGTCCTCTCCTTATTCAGATTGATGTTTCCGTATCGTCTTTTGCTTAGTTTCAGTGATGGGTAATCGTGTGTGTGTGTGTGTGTGTGTGTGTGTGTGTGTGTGTGTGTGTGTGTGTATGTGTGTGAGACGTGGGGGGGGCACTAATGGAAGATTGCAAAGCCCTCATTACACATCACCCTGCTGCCGACCCTGTCCTGGTCACTGCTGACCTGCTTCTGCCCAGGCTGCAGAAAGCAGGCTCCTCTTAGTGCCAGGAAAGCTGACTCTAATCCCTGATGCCTTCCACGCAAATAAACACAAGAAGGACTTCCCAGAACACATACAGGCAGATCAGGACACTTCACACTTTGTGAAGATCACCAATGATTTAAAAATAAATTTGACTCTTTTATAAGTTCCTGAAAAATCCTAGGGTATTTAGAACAGGTTTTGAAGGGCCTGTGACAGAAGTGTAATTGTCAAATTGGCCCTGGAGCTCAGGAACCGCAGATACATTCTGACCAGGCGATTAAGCTCTTCCTGGCACCCCACTTGTCTGGAGAGGAGAGGTGATTTACAGCACTGACTCACGAGGTGTCTTATGCTCCAGGCATTAGAAGCCAATGATAAAACTGGATCTCAGGTTTGGAGTTTAAATGCGTTAGAACAGAGTTTCTTGCACACGGGAACTGTGTCAGGCAGAGAGGAAGCAAATCCCATCTCTGCCTTCAAGCCCTATGGCCCCAGAAAGACAAAGGAGGGAGAGAGCCTCAGCCCATCGGGCAGGTGCCATGAAATATGGCTTCCACAGTTCTGTGGACTTCTTGTAGGTCACATGCCTGAGCTGAGAAGCAGTGCTTGGGATCCACTCGCGAGAAGCCCCTGGGTGGGTGGCTCCTCATTCTGGGCGTGGAGGGTGTTGGCCTGGATTCTGTCAGTATCCCAGGTGAAATCCATGAGAGCCGGGGCTTAGGACCTCAATTCCAAGCCAGGCTTCCCCAGGTTTCCTTCAGACTCCAGGAAGGGACACTGTACTGTTCGCAAACATGAACTTTACGATGGCGAGAGCACATGTGGCCTATGACGCCAAGCGTGGGGCCCTCACCAGCCACTGTTTCCAGAGCAACCTGGAGGCTCTGATCCCAGGCTGCTTCCTCAGGGCAGCTGACCCTGCCATCCTATGAGGGCAGCCTAGAAGGAATGATGTCATCTCCATGGGGAGGAGGGGGAAGGTGAATGAGGCCTTGTTGGCTGTTGGCTCCTCTCTGCTCAGATGATCTCATGCTTCCTCAGAGCCCAGCACCTGCTGTCACCTGACTCTATGTCACTTGTGCGTCTTTATCCCACAGCCCATCTGTATCCCTGGCCAAGTAGGGGACAGAGTCTGTCCTGATGACACTCACAAAAGGGTTTGACTTCCCAGCTGGAGTCTCATCTTCCAGGATGGGGAGTTGAAGACAAGAGGGATTCTCTCTCCAGTCGGGATGAAGTCAGTTAGGAGGGAAACAGGCTGTGCTAAACGGCACTTGACAATGGCCTTGGGCAGCAGGGACCTGGGCAGTGTTAACGGCCTCTGTTCATCAGCTGGGTTCTGAACACCTCCAGCCCTGCCCGCACCCCAACTTTGGCTAAGTGTTCTGGCTCCTCCTCTGCATGTCTATGCAGTGGGTTTCCGCTCTGGAAGGAGGTGGTGCTTCCCAAGCAGTGTGTACCCTCACGCATGGGTGTGTGCACACAGCGCTGGTGTGAGGTCAGAGGATAAGGGCAAGGTGTGCATCCCACCTTCCACCTTGTTGTTTGCTGCTGAGGAGATCCAGGATTCTCCTGACTCCACCCCCCCCCCCCGTGGGGCAGGGATTACAGGAAGATGACATTGTTGTTGGGGGTACAGATGCATATGCTACTTTCATTTGGTTTTATGTGGGTCCCCAGGAGGGGGATCTGAACGCTGGCCCTCAGGCTTGCACATTTAAGGACCGAGCCATCTCTGCAGCCCATAGGTCATTGTGGTCTGTGTCATGGTTTGATACAGGTGTCCCCACAAACAATTGAATGTGTTCTGATAGATCGATCCTCAGCTGATGGCAGTTTGGGTTTTACAACCTCAATGAAGTTGTGTTGTCAGGGGCGGGCTTATGGGGTTATAAGCCAGCTTCCCCTTGCCAGTATTTGGCACACCTTCCTGCTGCTGTTTGCAGTGCTGTGGCAGAGGTGATGTCCAGCCCTCTGCTCATGCCATCGTTTTCCCTGCCAGGATGGAGTCTCCCCTTGAGTCCATAAGCCAAATAAACCCATTCCTCCACAAGCCGCCTTTGCTTGGGTTCTATCTGCGCAGCAACAAGAAAGCTGACTGCAACAGTCTGTTAGGATGTGGGAAGGAGGCGTGACCGTGAGCTGAAGGACAGAAAATAAGATCTTTCTCTGGCTTCTTCCCAGCTCCAAGTCATGACCCCAATCTGGCAATGCTTGATGCATTTTATGAAACCCATTGATGTATCTATCCCTCAGTGCTTTCAGAACACCTAGACCAAGTGCTTGTTTTATGAGGGCCAGATGCCTGGAGAGTGGAAGGTCTGTGGCCTTAGAGGAACAGGGTGTTGGCCTGGGGGTTATAAAGGCCTGGCAATCCAAGTCCAAGCTGCCCACCTGGCTTAGTAACCCAGGACCCTGGGGACAGGGCATGGCTGCTTTTCGGGTGAGCTGGAGGTGCCACACTTGCAGGCTGGTCTTGGAGAAGTAGGGCAATGCTGAAGAGAGCCCTGTCTCTGTCCCATCACTCTGCTCAGGCAGGGAGCTTGCTGTGGTCATGGCAATGGACCTCCAGGAAAAGCTTGCTGGGCCTTGGGGGCCACTGGGAGCAGAACTCAGCCTGTTCCACGTGTGTCCCATGGTTTGCCTGGTTTAGTTTCGCACACATGTATGCCTGCATATTTGAGTGTGTGTTTAATCTAACTAGCTAGCTTGTCCTGGGGGTTCCACACGTCTGCTTTTTATGTGGGTGCTGGAGACCTGAACTCAGGTCCTTGGCAAGTACTGAGCTGGCTGAGCCATTGCCCCAAACCCACCTTTAAAAAAAATAGCTACCCTGACAGGTGTGACCATAATCATAAGTTTGGTTGGCATTTTGTTGACCGTCCCTGGTGTAAGATGTCGGCTCAAGCACTTAGCTTTTGTAATTAATTGGGTCACATGACATTTTGCTACTGAATTATGAGTTATTTATATATTCTGGAAACCAATCCCTTATTAGATATGTGGTTTGTGTCTATTTTATTCTTTAGACTGCCTTTTCATTCTGGTGTCTGTTATCGATGTCTGCCTAAGTTTGTGGCGTCATGTTGAAGAAATCATTGCCAAGATCTATATCATATACCTTCTCACCCAGGAGGTTTAGTTTCTGGTGGTTTTGGTGTCTGTCATGGTTTGATCCAGGTGTCCCCCACAAACAAATGAATGCGTTCTGAATGATCGATCCTCACCTAATGGCAGTTTGGGTTTTACAACCTTGCTGGAGCTGTGTTGTTGGGGGTGGGTTTATGGGGATTATAAACCAGCTTCCCCTTGCCAGTATTTGGCACACCTTCCTGCTGCTGTTTCCAGTGATGTGG
>PVHP010031496.1:0-20953 GCA_004024765.1 Zapus hudsonius | reverse complement strand
AGGTTGACAACAAAACTTAACCATCACACCTGCCCCACCCAGCCCTAACTTATCTTTAACAACCTTTGAACAACCTTAGAAATTACATACATAAAAGAGGCTCATCGTGGCTGAGTAATCATGTAAACCTGGCAGTATGCTAAAACACTTTCCATGTACTCAAGGCTACCCTCCTGGGGCTATAGAGGCACTCAGAGAAATGAGCTTGCTTACCTCACAGAGCAGGGAAGTGGTCATGCCATGATGACAGGCCAGTGTATATGACTCTCCCAGAGTCCCTGCTCGTAACTGCTTTACTGAACTGGGAGCCAACTGAACTTGACCTTCATGAGTTAGGAAGTTTGTATGACATGCATGCCCAATACTGGCAGATGGGCTGGTTCAGGATGCCCGTGCTCTCGGCTCCTAAGTGCAGGTTCTGTGTAGACCACCAAGCATATGGCTCTTTGAGGCAAATCAGCTTTGCAGCCTGGAGCTTATCCCAGCACCTTGTCCCAGTTTGTGTGAGGAACACAGTTTGGAGTTCTCCATGTTCCCTCGAAAGCTGGCTTGGGGGTCGCCAAAAGACTTAGTTTTCTATTTTATTTTACTTTGTTTTATGTATTTATTTATTTGTTTTTGTTTTTTCGAGGTAGGGGCTCACTCTAGCCCAGGCTAACCTGGACTTCACTATGTACTCTCAGGCTGGCCTCAAACTCACAGCGATCCCAAGTGTGACAAATGAACATAAGTGATGACCCACAGTCCTTTCCTGTCCACTCCATGGTCTCACTGGCTCTTGCTCTCTGTGTGTGCTTGCCTTCCAGGTGGACTCAGTAGTTTTAAACAGAACCATGAAAACCTCTGTGACAATTCCCTCCATCTCCAGGAGTGCCGGGAGGTGGGGGGCGCATCCGCAGCCTCCAGCACGCTACCTCAGTCTGTCCCCACCACCCCCGACATCGAGAGCGCAGAGCTGACCCCCATCCTGCCCTTCCTGTTCCTGGGCAACGAGCAGGATGCTCAGGACCTGGGGACCATGCAGAGGCTGAACATCGGCTATGTGATCAACGTCACCACGCACCTGCCCCTCTACCACTACGAGAAAGGCCTCTTCAATTACAAGCGGCTGCCGGCCACTGACAGCAACAAGCAGAACCTACGGCAGTACTTTGAAGAGGCCTTTGAGTTCATTGGTAACTATGCCCCATCCCTCGCCTCTCCTTTCCCTCCAGGGCACCCTTTGATGACTGTTCCCCTAATCCATAGTCCCTCAAGTGGACCAGAGTTATCAGGATGGCCATCAAGGAATAGCTGTGTGGAGCTGAGGAGCTTGCTCAGGTGTTAAGTAGTTGCCTCACAAGTGTGAGGACCTGACATTGTTCCCAGGAGTATGGAAAAGTGACATGTTGGTATGCACCTGTATTCCGGCACTGGGCAAGTAGAGACAGGAGGATCCCTGGGGCTTGTTGGCCAGCCAAGTATAGTTTGTGAGCTTCAGGTCATTGACAAGACCCTCTGTCAAAGGAGGTAGGTCGCACTTGAGGATAACACCCAAGGTCCTCTGGCCTCTGCACCCACTCACATGCATGTTCACCCCCCCACACACACTCACATACAAACATAAGTGCACACATGCATTAAAAAATAGTTGTTTGTTACCTTTCTGTAGCTGTGATAAGACCACTTGAGATGTGAAATTTTATTTTGGCTCATGGGTTCAGAGGTTTCATCCGCAGTCAGCTCTGTGGATTCTGGGTCTATGGTGAGGCAGAAGAATAGGCAATGCGAGTGTGTGTTGTTGTAATCACCCCTTTTAAGGAAGTGGGGGGTGAGGGGCAGCTCAGACAAGGTATTGCTTCCAAGCACAGACCTCCAATGAAGTCTTGCCTCCAGCTCCTGAGTTTCTAAAACATTGCAAAAAAATGGTGCCACCATCTGAGGACCGAACATTCAACACATGGATCTGTAGAGCTATTTCATGTTCAAACTAAAGCACTCATCCCTTTCTTTGGTTGGAAATTCTCTTCCCTCCAGTTCTCCATGGAAAAATAACAGAAGTTAGGGCTAGAGAGAGGGTTCAGTGGGTGAAGAGAGTACTAGTCATGTAAGCATGAGGATCAAGTTCAAATCCTCAGAACCCACATAAAATGCTGTCATCCCAGTGCTGTGGAGGATCCCAGAGAGGTTGCTGACTAGCTAGTCCAGCTAATTCAGTGAGTTTTCAGTTCTGTGAGAGGCCATGTCTCTAAAAAGCAGGGTGGTACCTGAAGAGGGCACACACGTTAAGCACCCGTGCATACACACGTACCCACACACATATGAGCACACACCACATACACACATACAAATGCAAAAAAAAAAACCCAAATAGCAGAGACTGGCATTTATATGGTGAATGTGCAGAAGACAGGGAACTTGAAGAGTGAAGGCCGCCTCATGTATTGTGGCCCTACATGTCTTGAAGGATGTACAAACAGAGACAATGGCACGCCTCCTTCCTTCCTCACCTTGAGTTTCACTGAACCCTGATGGGTGGTGGCCTCTTCCCCCCAGGCTGAGGCATAGGCAGCATTTGCTGAGGGGTTGGTTCTGAAGAGATGTTTTCAGTAAATAGGGCATTCTGAAGTGAGCCTCTTCCCCCATTGCATCACTGCAGGGCAGCATAAGGAGGGTGAAGTAAGTTGTTTTCTCTTTTCTCTGGGTTTTATCTCCGTTCTTCAACATTGAGTAACGAGGAGGAGGAAGCCTTCCTGCAAGGAGATGCTTGGTATTTTCTTTTGACGGTTTGTCCCATGCTCATAGATGTAGAAACAATCTACAAGAAGGAAAATTCGAGCAAATGCAGGGTGGATGCACTCTCTAGAAGGAAGCAAGCCTCAGTTCAGTATTCCTCTCGAGCTTCACTGCTTCTGTTGCCGTGATCACTTGGAGAACACTAGTACAGAACAGATAAGCAACTCCAACTTTTAAAAATATTTTATTTAGGGGCTGGAGAGATGGCTCAGCAATTAAGGCACTTGCTTGCAAAGCCTAATGACCAGAGTTCGATTCCCCAGTACCTCTTTAAAGCCGGATGCGCAAAGTGGCACATGCATCTGGAGTTTGTTTGCCGAGGCTGGAGGCCCTAGAGCGCCCATTCTCTCTGCCTGTCTCTCTTCAATTTCTTTCTGCTTGCAAATAAATCAAACTCTTAAAAATATTTTATTTTCAAGCAGTTAGGAAGGGAAAGAGAGATAATATAGATAGAAGAGAGAGAGAGAGAGAGAGAGAGAGAGAGAGAGAGAGAGAGAGAGAGAGAGAGAGAGAGAGAGAGAGAGAGATTTGGGGTACTCCAGAGAAACCCAGATACATGTGTCACTTTGTGCGTCTGGATTTCCTTGAGTACCGGGGCATTGAACCCAGGCCATTAAGCTTTGCAAGCAAGCACCTTTAACCACTGAGCCATCTCTCCAGCCCCAATTCTAACTTTTATTGCCACAAAGAGAAAGTCTACCTAGTGCTCTTCCTCGTTATCATCACTGGCCTCTGTCCCAAGGAAGAATCACTCATGTTTGCCACCGCTTTGCCAGAGAAAAGTCTCAGGTTTAATATCCATCAGGTCTGGGGGGGGGGGTGGAGGTTGTTGACAAGCTGGAGGCAGTGGGCATCTGTCTGGCTATTTCTTTGGTGGGTGTTCCTTCAGTGTGTAACCAGGTGGTATTCAGTGTGGAAGTCTGTGCCCTCAGTGTGGAACCACGTGGTATTCAGTCCAGAAGTCTGAATCAGTGGTATTCAGTCTGGTTGAAAGTCAGTGCCTTCAGTAAACTTGGAGCAGTAAAGCAGCATTCCAAGGTCATAAGAGTTCTGGTGTCAGAGAAGGGACCAGGAGCTGGGGTACTTGGCTTCCAGCCAGGAGTCTTTCTCACACATGCTGGTGCCATGTCTACAATGCACCATTAATTAGGTCCCAATGCTAGGTATTGATAAAATGGGAACCAAGTCGAGCCACATTTGGTGATAACAAACATAATGAACATTTTTACACAGAAAAAGAGCCAAGCTATTTTGTTTTCCTTTATCTTACAAAAGATAGTCGTTTCCTCACCTTAAATATTATGAACAGGACAACTTCTGAAGTGTGGTTGATAGATGGCCTGAGCCCTTGGGACCCACCGGGACTTCTTCAGAAGAGAATACATGGAGTCCTTTACTATGTCGAACACAGAGATGATGAATTATATATGCTCACTAATGTTGGAGAGCCTACAGAATTCAAGCTGATGAGGATAGCAGCGGATGCCCCTGCTATTATGAATTGGGATTTATTTTTCACGATGAAGAGAAATACCAAAGTTGTAGATTTGGACATGTTTAAGGACCACTGTGTTCTGTTCCTGAAGCACAGTAATCTCCTTTATGTTAATGTGATTGGTCTGGCTGATGATACGGTTCACTCTCTAAAACTCCCTCCTTGGGCCTGTGGATTCATAATGGATGCAAGTTCTGACCCCAAGAACTGCCCTTTCAGCTTTGCTTTCCAATAAGACCTCCCAAATATTATGCATTTAAATTTGCAGAAACCAAGTCTTGAGTCCTGATGAAGAAATACCTGACAGCGAGTAGACCAGGAAGCCATGGTTAATATGTGACATCATGACTACAATTCCACCTGACTTCACTCCAGCTGGAGGAAGTTGGGAAATTGTTTTCCATTGCAGTAGCATAGAATTTGCTTGTTCTAAGAGGATTTCAACCAAAGCCCGCACATTCCTTGTAGATTACCCAGGCTTACCTGCTCTTCTAGGAGAAAAACTAAACCTTTAACAAGTAGCATTTAGCCTGCAGGGCAACTCAGAACCACTATATGCATGGGCATCATTTTCTTTTTGCAAGGAAGGAGGGAGAGAGGGAAGAGAGGAGGGAGGGAGAGACACAAATGAGAGAGAAAGAGAGGGAGAGAGAGAGACAGAGAGAGAGAGAGAGGCACACCAGAACAAACTTCAGATATATGTGCCATTTTGTGCAGCTGGCTTTACCTGTGTTACTGGGGGATCAAACCCAGGCTTTCAGGCTTTGCAAGTTCATGTCTTTAAGTGCTGAACCATCTCTCCAGCCCCCAATATTTTTCTTGTCATCTTATTGGATGGGCTAAAATCTTATAGTATTGCCTCAGGGAGAAAACACATCAAGGCTGACTACACAATAACATTCCCTGGGAGTCTAATATAAACTACACAGTGTCTATGTTTAGGGTTTAGTTATGGATGTTTATTCCTGATTAAATTCTATCATTCCCTTGGCTGGTGAAAGAGTGCCATTCCCGTTATACAGACAGAAGGAGCTAGTTTCTGGAGAGATCCATGGCAGGTCACTCAGCTGCTGTGAAGTAGAACCAGCTGTCAAATCCAGCACTTAGCTCACTCTCTAACCACCATACTTTCTCCTCTTGGCTTGGAGGTCAATAAAGCATATACTCTAAAGAGAAGGAATTAAGAAAAGGAGGCTTTCTTGAAGTCCTGTTATCCCTGAGATGCAGACCTCATATGTTAGTGCCTGGAGGAATGGACGGATAGAATGAACTACCAAGGGGATTTATTATTAGATTGGCTTACACGATGGTGGCTGGACAGTCCAATAATGTCTCTCTGCAGGCTGCAGAACCTGAAAACCTGGTAGCTTCTCAGTCCATGAGACTTAAGAGCTGGAAGTTCAATGACAAATCATGAAGATTGCCAGCTTCGAGATAGAAAGAGATTCCATAAAACTAGATGCTTTCCTTCCCACTTTTCTCCTTTCTTTTTCTTTCTTTCTTTTTCTCTCTTTCCTTCCTCCCTTCTTTCTTTATTTCCTTTCTTTCTTTCCTTCCTTCCTTCCTTCCTTCCTTCCTTCCTTCCTTCCTTCCTTCCTTCCTTCCTTCGCAGCCCTAGTCTGGTACTGTTCAGTCCACATTGGAAAGCTAAAAGTTCCAATGTCAGTGAAGAATGTCAGCACCAGGTAGATGTACTCACCATCACCAGTGAGGGGTGAAGGCAGGCAGAAATAAAAGGAGTATGTTTTTTGGGAGGTTCTTTCTATAGAAGCTGCCATTGGATGCCTACTGTGGGGGAAGGACCCCTTCCCAGTTAATTCTTCCTGGAAATGCACTTACAGACCTTCCCAAGAGGTGCATCTCTTACTTGATTCCTGATTTGATTTCAATTTGATGATAAAAAATAACTGTCACACTGTCTCTCTCTCTCTATTTCTCTCTGCAGAGGAAGCTCACCAGTGTGGGAAGGGACTTCTCATCCACTGTCAGGCTGGTGTGTCTCGATCTGCCACTATTGTCATTGCCTACTTGATGAAGCACACCCGGATGACCATGACTGATGCTTACAAATTTGTCAAAGGCAAACGACCAATTATTTCTCCAAACCTCAACTTCATGGGGCAGTTGCTGGAGTTTGAGGAAGACCTAAACAATGGTGTGACACCAAGGATCCTGACTCCAAAGCTGATGGGTGTAGAGACAGTGGTGTGACGCTCAGCAGCATGGAAGGGATGACTGCTTTGTTAGGAGACAAACAGGAAGGAAGATGGATTCTGTTTTGTTTTGTTTTTGTTCTTTTCTGTTTTTCTTTTTTTTTTTAATTGGGGGTAATGCTTATGAATGGAAACAGACTTGTCTGAAGACGTTTTATTTTTGGCAAGTGTGAAGACTGATGCCATTGAGATTTGCTTCCCTCAAACTGATTGTGTGGGACGTCAAAGAGGTCACTTTTTAAAGCCAATAACAAAAGTATAATAAAACTTATTTCCCCACCCTCCCATTTCCTTTTAAGCTATTTGTAGAGTTTATGACTATTTAGTCTGTGCAGGTTCATAGACCGAAGATACCATACTTTGATTTAAAAAGAACCAAAAGTAGAAAAAACATTGACTCTTGAAGGCCTGGGACCCACTTGGGATGACCATAATACAGAAAACAAGACCTCATCCATCCGGGCCCTGCTGTGTTCACAGAGCAGAGACAAGGGCCATATCTGTGGTCTCAGCCCTTCCCCCGCTCTCTCTAGAGACAAAAGGTTAGGATGATTTTGTGTGTTTCATGCTCTGGATTTTTTTTTCCTTCTCTCTCGGTTTAAGATATTTAATTTTTTTTTCAAATAGCAAGAAACTGACCATTATACCATATGCCTTCATTGGCTTTTGTGCAATAAAATGGTGTTTTGAGTGTGCAAATGAGTTAGAGCTGGAAGTTGCATGACAAATCGTGCAGATTGCCAGCTTTGAGATAGATAGAAAGAGATTCCATAAAACCAGTTGCTTTCCTTCCCACTTTTCTCCTTTCTTTTTCTTTTTCTTTTTTTTTTCTTTTGATTTGATTCTGGTTACAGTGCCATAAACCTTTGTTACATATGTATATCAGAATGTAAAAAAAAACACAAAAATTTATTTAAAAAATATTTTTCGCAAAAAAAGATACCTTGGTGTGTTTTTGTTGATGTGTAAAAATTTATTTTCATTATATAAATGAAACTCATTCTGGGATGTGTCTTTTTTGCCCCTCTTTTGCTTCAAGTCGGGTCATACATCTCTTGCCTCTGCTAACATGTACATATAACATAATTAGAAATAAAAGACTCATTACATAGGGACAGAGAGATAAGGATGTGAATCAGAGAATACAGATAAGAGCCAAAGAACCCCAACACTGGTGTGCCCCATTATCATCCCCTCTGTCCCCTAGTATCCTCTTCCCTGGGTAGAGTTCCTCTCGCTTCACCATGAAAAGACATTTCAGATATGAGGGGCTCCCATGGGCCTTGGTAACCAAATCCCCACTAGATTGATGAGTTAGGAGTCAGGGGTCTCCTAGTGACTGTTGGGTTTTCATAGTACCATCTCGATTGCCACTTGCTGGTTTGACAGTTTGGATACATTCACTGTGTAGTACATTGTAAGAAGTGGCTTTTCCCAACTCATCTCCCCACCAAGGGGTCTCAGCTTTGCAAGAGCAGAGTGACTGTTACAGCTTCGGATTCATACAGAGCTGGGTTTCCATCCACAGGCATGGGAGGTGGACTGGGAAGAATACTATCTCAATATTTTCTTTGTTTCATCAAAATACATGTCTAGAAGGACTTACCCCAGGGATTATTTGAGTACACGGAACTTTGTCTGATATATATATATATATATATATATATATATATATATATATATATATCAAGGGGGGAGGAGAATTCTGGCATGTCTGGTCCTTTGTGACTATATTTAACATAAATATTTTTGTGAACATTTTCTTACAAGCATTATAACAAAGATATTTTGACGTTAATTTTTTAAAGTAGCTTTTCTGACAAAAGTCATTGGATTTTTTCTCTGATTAGAATTGAAGTTTGAATTTTCAAAAGAATTAACAGAGTTTACTATTAAAAGTTGACCAGGTGATGCTGTGTGTGGTGGCACACGCCTTTAATCTCAGCATTTGGGAGGCAGAGGGAGGAGGATCACCATGGGTTCGAGGCCAGCCTGAGACTACATAGTGAATTCCAGGTCAGCCTGAGCTAAAGCAAGAGTCTACCACAAAAAAAACAAAACAAAACAAAACAACAAACAAACAAAAAAAGGTGACCAGTTGAAAAATAAATCTGTTATAGTGTTTTTCTACATTAAATGTTTGCTAGCAAAATAATATCAATTTTCTTGAAACTAAAGTATATTTAAATTAGATATTAGATTCTGGTACATTATTAATGATTTAAAATAGTAATTTCACAGACATTTTTGGCAGATTTTTTTTCACTTTTTGTTTTTAAGTCCAAATGTTGAATTTCTGATGCTGTACAAAATTGTTATCCCTTTCTCTCCTCTTTCTTCAAAAAAGAAAAAAAAAACAGGGAAAGAATCAATAGCTATATAGATGTGATTTATTTGTTTGAAAGTTCATGGTTTTAGAGGAAAGGCTATCCTAGGACAGACAAAAATTGCCAGCTTGCATAGCACAAATTCTGAGAAGGACTAGGCTCTTCTCTACTTAATCTGCTTTGAGTCACCGTCTCTTACTTTATAAGGAATGTTAACCCTTTCATGAAAATACTACACTTCAACTGTGCCTTCAGCAAGAAGGCGGACTCCTCTAGGTTTGGGGCCTCACTAGTTGTCTAGGAGTTAGAGGGGCCGAGTTATGTAACCCTGTGTCTTTCCTGAATAAAGCAGATTCCCTACAATGCATCACTCTTAGGGTGCAGGCAGGGTTGTTCCATGCTGAATTAACATAACAGTGAAGAACTTGAACCCAACTCATAGAGTAAAGGTTGACTAAGGAATGCTACTCAACTTCTCCAATTAGATCTAGACCATCTGTGGGTAAGGAAGCTGGTAAGCCACGCTGAATAAAGATCAAGCAGTCTTGACCTTCATTCTGTTTGTGAACCCATCTTTGGAAATGAACCATATACATGCATACATACACACCATATATATATACATATATATATATATATCTATGTATATCTATATATGTAAGATTTACCACTCCCCCCAAAACCTGTAACATCCAATCTCAGATATCCCAGGCTCTGATCTGGGTCAATCATCACAGGTGCATCATGGGATAGAAAAGGGATAATAGAAAATGATGAAGTACTGGCACCCAGAAGGAGGAGTACCAATAAGTAGTGTCCAAAGTACTAATCTGTAGACAACTGCATTTTGGAGGTGGTAGAATATGAACACAGTGCTGTCCATGGTTCCTGGTGTGTCGACCTCTGTGATGGCCTTGGTCAATGTTTGCTATAAGATTCATGGATCAGGGTTTGAACAGAAGTAGAGACACTGGATGATGTGACAGGTAGGTTTGTCCTAGGCTGTCATGAAGACTACTGAAGACATTGGCAGTCCTTGGTCTGATAGAACCTAATGTGTCTGTGTCCTTGGGGCCATAACATAGAGAGCAAAGAAGAGAGTATGACGTCAAGCTAGAACCGCACCAGCCCCTCACCCACCTCTGTGAGTTGCTTGATGGACCTGGGCTTTTAGCCATGGAGCTGTACATGTGCCTCACAGAGGACTTGGAGATGCCGAAGGAAGAGATCTGAAGGAAGTTTCAGGGGCTGCTGCTAAGTCAAGGTGAGCCATGGGATTGGTGCAAATGGGTGCCCATTATGGTCCATCCTTGGGCCTTCAAAGTGCTACTTCACTCCTTTCCACCTCATACAAATGTCTCCTAAGACTTTGTAACCCAGTGTGGGACAGGCAAGGGAATTGTGGGGATTGTAGTTCCTTGCTAACCTGGTATCTATCTATACCTCTTTTACCATCCAAACATCCAAACGAAGACCTTCACAAAATGATGCTTCTATCTGAGAAAAAACTATCACTTCCCTGCCTCCACTTGAGGATGTGTAACCCCTTGTGTTATTTCATTGCAGGTGGTATTAAATTCACTTCTAAGTGAGATCCACCATCCTTTTGATTTCTTAAAATTTAACCACAGAGATAAACGGTGGTTGAATTTTGTTGGTCAAAAAGAATGTTGAGCCCAAATGCAGTACATTAAATATACATGATCTGATTTGGAAAGAGAGTCATTGTAGATATAATGATAGCAAAAGGTGAAAATAAATTAAGGTGAATTCATTCTAGCAACTGCTATACTGATGAAACCAAAGAAATTTGGATATAGACTCCAAAAAAGAGTATCATGTGGCAATAGGAGAAGGCATTGAACAAAGAACATCAGAATCCAGGAGGAAGACATGGAACCAAGTGCCCCTTAAAGTCCCCAAAAGGAAACTGACTCAGTTGTCACAACCCAAGGAAACGAGCACCAAGGTTAATGACCTTTATCACATTTCATAGGAGGTGGTGGACAGGGAAGAGAAAGAATTATGAATAAATCAAAATGAGAAACGAGTGTCTAACTCTTTCCATCCTCACTACTATATCTGATCTTGGGCCACAGCTACTAGCTGTAACTTCATTCACTGCCAGTCCACGTACCCTTTGACCTCAGCAAGCATAGCAATTGGTCATGGTTCCTTGACTGCTAGGTGACCTAAATTTTCAGTTTTGATAATTGAGTTTTTACCAGGTTTTCCATTTACTCTGTTACAGTGATACAAGAAATATCGGGATATGATAGAATAACAGATGCCCTTGCATTTCAGATAAACTTCTTCCTTCCCTATTTATTCATTCATTCATTCGTTTGTTTGTTTGTTTGTTTTAGGGATTTTTTGAGCTAGGGTCTCCCTCTAACCCAGGCTGACCTGGAACTCACTCTGTAGTCCCAGACAGGCCTTGAACTCACAGCGACCCTCCTGCCTCTGCCTCCTGAGTGCTGGGATTAAAGGCGTGCACCACAACACCCAGCCCAGATATGCTTCTTAATCCTACTGTCTGGTACCCACTTTACTAGAGATAATCACGGCATGTCCTCCGTGCAGTGAACCCTGCTTGGATTTAATTTTCACTCTTTAGCATGAGGAGCCCAGAGTGGTCAGCAGGTGATATCAGCTTCAAGCTGAATAGGAGCATTGTTGCATCTTCCAGTAGAAGAAATTCTCCCCTAAGAACTAAAATTTCCAGGTCAGAAGAGCCTAAAGTTGAGAATAGAAAGAACAGAGTTTTTTGGGGGGGAGGGGCTTTTTATTTATTTAATAAGTAGAAACTTTGTGTGTACAATTCATGTGTAGGTACCACTGTTTCCCTCCTCCCTGCCCCCATTCCACTGAGGGCCCTCTGTGGGATTACTGGAATTCTCCATGGAATGGAGAGCTATGAGTTTTGTGAGCAGCAGACAGTTTGGGGTTGGGGGTGCAATGCCTCTGGATATTCCCCCACCATGGCTTTTATAATCTTTCCATCACCTCTTCTACAAAGTTCCCTGAGCCATGGTGGGTGATTTTTAAGTCTACTTTATTGTTAAGCTCTTAGTATCCTCTGGATTTCTGCTTTGGAATGCTTGGGTATTGTCAGTGTCTGTCTCCATCACCCTGATGCTGGTTGTCAGGCTCTCTGTGGAAGCAGCACTCTTGCTCATCTCACCACTTCCTATGAGAAGGAACAATTTTTGCAAGTGGATCATTAATTGCTGTGTTTCCTGTACCTAAATATCCCGCATCAGGGAGAAACAGCAATGAGCACTGGTTGATGACTTAGAGAATGTACTGTGTCTTACAGGATAGTACTCTAGCTCTGCACAGTGTCTCCATCCATCTAGCGCAGTAACTGACTTGTCATAAGAACTCATCCTGCCTTTCTTCAGAGTGATGGATAACCTGTTAAGTCTAATGAGTTCTATGAGCATGAACCTGTTCTCACTTAATTTACTACAGATTAAGCTCCAAAACATAGAATGTCACGGTGGAGACTCAGACAGGAGAATTCTGTAAGTGCACAGGTGCTGGTAGGAAAGGTGACTCCATCTGAAAAGTCAGTCCCTGTGGAGTGACAGCATTCTACATCTCTTCTGTGATAGACGTCACCCTGCCATCAGGTAGCTGGCTGATTCTCCCAGAGAGTTAGAGTTGCTTCCATTTGTCATAGGTGGGGCAATTATTTGTGGCTATGGCTAGACTAACCTTGGCAAATAGGCAATCATGTTGTTGACTCATATACACTTTGGGTGAACATGGATCATTCTGTAAGCCCCCAGGGAAGTCTATTCCTCTATACCCTCTCTAGACTTTACCTCACCAATTTTCCAGTCATACTCTTCTGAGTCTCTAATTAGGCACTTAAACCATCAATGACTGCCATGAAGCAACATAGTTTCTAGTCTTTTACCCTCTCTCCTTTCAGAAAAAAAAACACTCATAAAACAAAAACAATCAATTTGACTGATGAATATCCTACCCACTGGGAAAATTTTCCTTCATGATTTTTTATGGGTTACCCTAGATTAAGGATGCAAGGATGTAGCCATTTAGTTCTGGATGATAGCAAGATATAGTGCAATGTTCCTTCAGCAGATCTCCTTCCTTTTCAGTCCAATGGACACAGAGAGCCTCTCAGAACTCTATAAAAGCTAAGTTCCTAGAGATATTGAAATGAATCATGAGTTTCTGAGTCAGTTGCTCATTCAATGTAATTATACTTGGTATAAAATATTCCATGTCCATCTGATAATGGAGCACTATCATTCATGTTCAATTCAGATGTGTGCTGTGTCTATAACACTTAGCTCATCACGGCAAGTTTTATGATTCTTGATCAGGTGTCTAATCTTAAATTACTATCTAAGGAAAGAATAGTTTTCCCAAAAGGCTGCTAGAGTTTTACTCTCAAATCCTCAGTTTTTGATGTACTGATTGGGTGGATGGCTTCATATAGAATTCCTATCGAACATGCACAGTTTGTAATACCATGGGATCTTCTAGATTTAGATGTTAAATTAGCATGGTAGCTTTGAACCACTCTAGAGACATCTCTAACTTTGGACCTAACGGGATTAATAATCTTTCATTTTACTTGGGCTGGTGCACAATCCCAAAGGGGCAATCCATTCCTCTCACAGAAGGGCTCCATATGCCTCTTTAGTGGCAGGAGGCATCAGATTCAGTAACTTGTTACCCTGTCCATGAAAGGGGAATTTGTCATTCTTGAAACCAGTATACCCATGTTGATTTCATTGGGTTGATTTCCCTGAATGTTTTAGGATTTCCCAACTTTTCCATTATCAAGTGGAAGTGAGAGCCAGTTTAAGCACACCGAATAAGCAATTAACTCAAGTAACCAGGGTCTTTCATGAAACTTGCTGCATGTTAGCAACATATCTGTATGGTTGGTTCTCCTTACTCTCCATGTAGAGTGAGTGTAATATCACATGATGTGCCTGCACAGAGTCTGATGGTACAGATGCACAACTAACAGCCGTGTGAGCTAGATTATGACATAGGCCTTGTCATGGTTTGATCAGTCGTCCCCCACAAACAAATGAATGTGTTCTGATTGATCGATCCCCAGCTGATGGCAGTTTGGGTTTTACAACCTTGCTAGAGCTGTGTTGTTGGGGGCGGGCTTATGGGGTTATGTTTGGCAGTGTTTGGCATACATTCCTGCCGCTGTTTGCAGTGCTGTGGTGGAGGTGATGTCCACCCCTCTGCTCATGTCATCGTTTTCCCTGCCATGATGGAGTCTCCTCTCGAGTCCATAAGCCAAATAAACTCATTCCTCCACAAGCCACTTTTGCTTGGGTTCTTTCTGTGCAGTAACTAGAAAGCTGACCACAACAGGACTGTAAAGTTGAAAGAGCTCTGAGGTGGAAGAGTAATGGTAATTTGCTTCTGATGGTCTTTATTATGGATCTTCAAAGAGACATAATAAATGATTTAGGATTTGAAGGAGATGAATTCTCATAGCTATTCATTTCTGGGGTTGTAGCACAATAATAGTCATAGCTAATATGTAAAAGGATGAATATAGCTTTGTTCTAATAAAATTTATGTTAATAATTTGAACACCTGGATTTGACCCATGAGTTATAACTTGCTAATTATTATTCTTTCTTAACAGGTTTAGAGAAGTAATCATCTGGCATACTGACAGCTAGTTACCAGTTTACAAGATTTCCTCCATTGATCAAACCACAGTGTCTGTAATTATAGCCAGCAACTGATTGAGACTTTAAAAATCTCAGGGGCTTAAAAATTCATCTTCAAAATTCATTCACAGGATACACGAGTGAAATGGAAGAGAAATGTGGAAGAAATCGTATTGCTCATTCTTTTTTTGTGGGGGTCCTATTGGTGGTGCTAATCCCCACAATCCTTTAAGAGAGTTCCCCATTACTCTAGTGTTTACTATATTTTACACCGGTTACTGCTGTATAACAAACCACTACAAAATTTAGTTGCTTAACACAATGCAAATTGCTAATTTTTTTTCCTTAATCTATTTCAAGCATGTTCAATTGAGACAGGCCATTGCAGGCCATTAAACTCATTGGGATCCTAAGTGTCACTTAAGGCAGCTTGGTGGGAGTTGGAGAACGCATTTCTGACGACTGTCAAGTGCTTCATGTAACTGACTTGAACCTCAGCCAGGGTTGTCCACCACATATCAAGATGTGGTAGCTGGTTTCCAAGAGACCTAGATGAGATTTACAAGGCGTTGGAATCATGTAAACTTGGATGTCCAGATCATTTCTGTTTATTAAATGAATCACAAACATAAGGCAAAATTCAAAGCGAGGGCAGTTGCCTCCACCCCTCACCAGGAAGCATGGCAAGGAATTTGCAATCACTGTTAACCCAGCACAGTTGACTTTGTGAAGCAATGCCAGTGCAAGGCCCGTGGTCTGAAGGAGGCAACAGTTCTTGGATAACAGAGTGGAAAGCAGTGACATCAGCTTCCTTCAAATATTACTTCAAAACAGTGTTGTAATACAAAGCTGCTGAGCTGCTCTCTGGCCAGAAACCAAGCCCCGGGGATTGATAGGGGTGAAGGTCAGGAGGGGAGAGCTGCATCTACCTCTCAATGATTGCTGCCTTTCTGCTCTGATGTTTTCTCGTCACACATCATCTTGATTCGTGCAGATCACGTTTTACACAGACCTGTACTAGGTTTTGTAAATTAGAGAGGGGGGGGGTGTATGTATGGGTGTGCACGTGCCATGCCTCAGGGTGTCAGTTCTCTCCCTTCACCTTGTTTGAGACAGGACTCTCTCTCTCTCTCTCTCTCTCTCTCTCTCTCTCTCTCTCTCTCGTCTCTCTGTTTGTGTCTTTTTTGCTCTGTTGGTTTTTTTGTTTGTTTTCTCACTGGGAAGGCCAGTGTAGATGACCAGTGAGCTTCTCCTGGTTCTGTTACCCATTGTTGTAGGCACATTGGGATTACAGATGGCTGCCTGCCACTGTGTGTCCAGCTTTATGTGGGTGCTGTGGATTGAATTCGTGTTGGCAGGATTGCAGTGCGATCATCAAGCCATGTTCCCAGTCAGTCCCTGTTGTACTAGTTGTTGAAGGTGACTGGTTTGAGAGTCTTTATCCTCCGTAACTCATGATCAACTTTCTGGATCTCCTTTCCTCCCTTTGGCTTGGGACATTTCAAAGAGAACCCTGAATGTTCTTAAAGGAAAATTCATTCTCCAGATCTGTCGTGTAACAATGTCACATCAAATGATGTCTAAAGAATAAGGGACCAAAATGCAGGCCTGATGTTGGCATTTACACTGATCCCCTGCCACCAAGAGGATCTCACTTGGTTGTACAGCAGGAACATGAAGATATAGTTCATATATATATACATATATATATATATATCTTTGTTATCCTTAATTAGATACATTGTATGAGCCAATCTTAGGATGGTACTCCCATTTCCCTCCTCCCTGTTCCCAACCCACTGGGGGCCCTCCTTGGTGGGTGAGATATATTTTTTTATGCGACACCAGATTTCTTATTTAACTTTTGGCCTTGGAAGCAGACTCCAATTTGTCTTTGATTTTCTCAGAAGCAGAGTTTGAGACAGGGATTCTCAAAGAAGCAGCTGAAAAACAAACAAACAAACAAACACTATGAGAGGAGAAGTGAGACAAGTTTGGGGAATGAGTTATTGAACTGAATAACCAGATCTGTAATTTTGTTTAAACTTTTATTGACAGCCTCCATACATACACAATGTACCCCGATCATAATTCCCTCCCATGACTGTCCTTTGCCCCCCACTCATATCCTCTCTTCACCGCACCCTCATATTCTGCAGGTCCTGTGTGAGTAGTGTCAGCCACTAGGAGGTCGTGAATGTGTCTAGAATGGCCACTTTGTGTCTGGAAGACAGCATTGCAAAGCATTCACCCCCATCCTTTGGCTCTTACCTTTTCTCCTCCACCTCTTCCTCAATGGTCCCTGAGCTTTGGAGGGTGTGACAGAGATAGCTCATTCAGTTCTGCACACTCCACTGTGACTTCTGAGCATTTTGATGAGTTTAGAGCCGCCGCAGCAGGCAAAGCCGTTTGAAAAGAGAAGCATCTTTAACCAAAAGTAAGAGCACCATTACTCTCTGGGCATTGACATTAATATTTAGAGGGCAGTTGGGTCCACATTCTAGGTCCACTTAAGCCAACAGCAGTAGGGGCTTATGACCTCCACAGCCAAAGGCTTTGGACTTGGTTCTTACTACCAGTTTTGAACTCTTTCCCAAGGAGCAGTCCTCATCAAATCAGAGAACACTTGCTTTGCCTCCTAACAAATAGGCCACCACCGTTGCACCAGTTGGTACATTTTTCCTGGATGGTCAGCCATGTAGCCTGCTGGCTCCACTTCTGGTTAAGAAAAATAGTATCTTAACCCCAGTGTAGAACCTAAAATTAGAACTCTGCCCCCAGCCCTGTGGGTGTGTTCATCGGCTCCCATCCGTCATTAATTGCATGAGGGTCCCTTGGGTAGCTGAGGAAATATTAGTCCCGTGACACTTCTCAGAGGGCAGGCAAAGTTGGTCAGAGAAGGTCCTCAGGCAAAGAACAACAGCTTCTGGCACTTACAAAACAAGCCTGGAAATAGCCAGTGAGCTATGGAGACCTCATGGCTGGTGAATTTCAATGTAGTGCCTTGTCTGTTGACCAGTTTCTCTCTCTCTCTCTCTCTCTCTCTCTCTCTCTCTCTCTCTCTCTCTCTCTGAAACTAGACACACCAGAGGATAATGGGAAGTCATCTTAGATTCTGCAGGAAACCCATCAGCTCTACCTGGATAACCCGTCGCCATCCTTTCTTGCCAGCAGGACCCTGAACTCTTCGTTCTTTCATCACTTTTCTCATTTTTCTCGTCTGTTTTTACTGAAATAGTCAAACTCTCGAGAGCACAATCTCCTGCTGAGGTCTATCTGTCTCTGGTGGTTGCCTTTGACACCTTCACACCGCAGTGTCTCTGCCCACGCCTGTACCTTCATGCCTTTTGTATGGTCAGCATGTGTGCTCCTGGCAGCTCACATGTTTCTTCATCTACCAATCATGGAGGGGCTTCAGAAAGAGGGGTACATGACAAGGTGTACTTAATGAGAATTCCAGAAACCACATATGTTTGGTGCTAAATTAAGATTGAGGTTTTTTTTTTCATGAGCTTATCAGATAAATGACTACATTAAGGAATGATAAAATTCTAATTCTTTCTGACTCCTGAAGTCAAAGTGGGGCGCGAATACTGGAGTCAATGATCATTTTTCCTTATCATGCTCATCTGATGACAGGCAGGATTCTGCCTCTGGGTAAATGTCCACTGAAGGACCCTGGAAAATTAAACATCACACTCTTTTTGGATAGCTTCCTCTTGAGTAATAAAAGCACATAGCTAGGAGTCATAAATATTACGTAGCCTTTCCAAGTCATTTAACTTCTCCCAAGTCTTATTTGCCTAAGTCACATGGTTTCGAGGATTAAATGAGCTAAAGAGCTGATGTGGGTAAAGTACATAGCAAAACGAGGAGTCTGACACATGGTGCTTCCCCCCAGTGTGTTTGTGTGACATAATCACATCCAGTCTCCCATAAGCTACCGAGTCCCTGGGGGTCCACTGAGTTGTCATTCACATGGCCGATAGTCTACAAAGAGATGTTTCAAGATGCATTTTGTTTCTCTTAATCTGGGCACTAGTGACTGGAATTCCTACGAAGGTGATTCTCCCAATGCCTTCACACTAATTTATTTATTTACTTATTCAACAAACCTTTATTTCATTTATATCTTGTCATGGTCCAATACAGGGCTAGACTCCACTTTGGCCAGGAGCACACAGCATATGAAGCAGAGTGCTCAGACTGACTTCTCGGTGGGACATACGCCTCCCTCTTACTTCTGGTGCTAGTGCATGCTGGGAGAATTGCTCACTGTTTTAATACTGACTGACAAGATCTTCTGTATCTCACAGGACAGTGTCTGTCATCCAACAAAGTTGTCAGCTTCCCAAACTCTGGAGTAGTCAGGCTTAGCTCTGTGAGCTTCAGGTGCCAGTGTAGTCAAGGGTGATTGTATAAGCATCACGGAGCCTCTAACTTAAAGCTTTCCCTCCTTGTTTTAGAAGGAAGGGCTGGAAGTGTGAGGAGGGGCCATGCCAGAAACAGCCAGAAGAGCAATAAAGCAATGATGGTTGTGATGCTCTGCTTCTCGGTGGCACTTTCTTCTCAAAGGTTTTTACAACACTTTTATAATTGCACCCTTAACATTCGAAAGTGTTCCTGAAGCACAAAGAGCACACACATTGGAGTTTTACTCCAAAATATAATTTAATGCGTGCAAAGCGGACTTTGGGGAAATTGAATTATTGAAAGACACATGGATATTTTAACAGCAGTGTTTTGACAAGAGATGTCCAAGGGTCTTCAAGAAAAACATCAAGAATGGGGCGAAGAGATTTCCACAGAATGGACAGAGACACTCAGGACAGCGCTGTCAGGAAAGAGACAGGAAAATCAGCATCTCCTCTTCCATTACTCCAGCAGTAAGATAAGCTAGAAGCTTCCTTGTAAGGTGGGAGATGGAGAGTGAGAGCCCGATCTCAAGATGCAGAGTCTCTGAGTCAGAGGAGGCAAGAGTCAAGCAGGAGGGGACACTGCGGCCAGAGCCTCTTTCCTGGAAGTCTTTAGACCATGAAGACTACAAGCCTCAGGGTTCTCATGAATCTTCAAGAGCCACGTGAAAACCCAGGCATATGTTGAAGCACATTTATTACCAAAAGCTTGTCTATACTTGTCATCGAATTTCCCAATGCGCTCTTAGCCAAATGGGGTAGGAGCTGCCAAGCTAGAGAGACGCCTTATGAAGTGAGCTTGGTATTATTTTTCCTCGAAGTCAGTCCCAAATGTCGATTGCTCACACGTTGTCTGGTCTTTTCTGAAGGGCAGCAAAAAGGAGTGATATATGGCAGACTTTGGGGAAAGGTTTCCCAGATTCACGTCCCCAGCTGTAAGAACCCATCTCTAGCTGCTGAGCCATCTCCCCAGCCCTCCACTTTGCAGTGATGTGCCTTCATCCAGCTGTGTTTTGCTCCAGCTGTGTGCCCCTCAGTGCTCTCAGGTCTGAAGAGGTGGTGACGGCAGTGAGTTCCTGTCCCTCCACCTTGGAGATGTACAAAGTCTGCCAACTCCATCTTCTTCACATGAGACATTATGCTCCTTCTTATCCCAGGGTTGTTAGCTAGTCCCTCGACTGGGAAATATTCTCTCCTCATTCTCCCATTGCAACCCCCAGTGATCTCAGAGAGCAAGCTCACTTTACATTTCACGATGCCAGGAAAGTTCTGGCAGTAAGGCTCTGTTCAGTCTCTCTCCGTGCTGTTCCATGTGACCAGATGGTATGCTGGTGTTGGCTGGCATGGGCGGAAGTAAGCTGATTATTAAGTTTTCTGAATTGTGTGTGGTAGCCATAGCTGAGAGCTTGAAGTCAATCATTGTGGCCATATTTACACCGTGGAAATTGCAAGATGCCACCGAAAGGGACTTTAGAAAGATGGTTTACAAACAACCGATGTCTGCAGCATCCTATACCCTGTCTTTCCACACAATGTTAACTCTACAGACCTATCACTGCTTCGGTAAAGGCTGCCCCCCTCATCAGGCTGGAGGCCCCAACTGTAGGTATGATTCCACTTGAGTCAACTTCAGATGAAGTTAATGGGCTGTAAAATTGCCTGTGGAATGGTGTCACCAGAGCAGGGCAGGGTCTGTCATTCTGGGCACTTTGAAGCTGAGAGACGTCACCTGGTTGATTATGCTTGCCTGACCTAATGAATTAGGAGGTTAAAAGAATAAGGGCTGGGGGTGTAGCTCAGTTGCTAGAGTACTTGCTTAGCATGCGTGAAGCCCTGTGTTTGATCCTCAGCACCTCATAAACCAGGCATGGTGGTGACCACCTGTCATACACTCAGGAGGTGGAGGATCAGGAATTCAAGGTCATCTCAGCTACTTGGCTACTTTTAGTCCATCCTGTGCTACATAAGACTCTTTCTCAAAAATAAAATAAAATAAAGTAAAAAAGAACTCAAAAAAGAAAACCCAAATGGCTTCTCTGAGCTAAGC